>CABHPQ010172442.1:0-15268 GCA_902168405.1 Peromyscus aztecus
AGGAGACACTCAAAACATAAAACATACAGGCTATTATTACTGCCCTTGGTTGACCTCCCCCCACCCCCAGGTGGAAAGTTAAGTCCCTATTGCTGAAGACATCATGCACTTCAGATCCAGGGCCTCGAGGCCCCAGAGCTGGAACTAACCTGAATGCCTCCTCCCTGGGGACTAACTTTCATGGTACCAAAAGGTGCTACACAAGCTTCCAGAGAAGGAAAGCAACCAACAGTCCTACCCAGCTACAACGCCCAGGACTACAACAACCAGCATGGCTCATAACCGTAGGATGCAGTAGTGGCATGCATACCTTAGCAGTAACCAACAGCTCTCTAAGTGGACTTGAGACCCATTCAACATGAAGGAAACCATGCCTGGTACTGGAAACCTAGAAAACTACCCATGGCCAGTGAAGTCATGGATCTTGGAGGAAAACCTACAAACTAGCATAATCCCCTACTACATTCTAAATACTTGTCTTTAGTCCTCACCCCTCATCAAGGAAATGTCTCTTTACAACAGACAGAGGCCATTATAGAAAATCACAACCAATCAAAATGCAGAGTTGTGGAGCCCAGTCCCAAAGGATGCACTTACAAAACAATTCCTAAACCTAAGGCTCAAGGAACAAACATTATGGAAGAGAGAGAGTGGAAAGATTGTAAGAGTCAGAACAACAGGGAGTATGCTGTGAGATTATGTCTCCTAGTAATGCCAGAAACTACACCCATAAAGTCTCACCAACATGGCTACTTGAACATGAGATGAACAAGCTCAATGATAGATATGTCAAAGAGGATCAGGGAAAGCCTATGAGGCCTCATCCCTATACAAAGAACTGCATGCTGTGGGATGTTCTGTATGGCAAATGTGTTGCTCTGATTGGTTAATAAATAAAACACTGATTGGCCAGTAGTCAGGCAGGAGGAAGTATAGGCGGGACAAGGAGGAAAAGAATTCTGGGAAGTGGAAGGCTGAGTCAGAGACACTGCCAGCCACCGCCATGACAAGCAGCATGTGAAGACGCCAGTAAGCCACGAGCCAGGTGGCAAGGTATAGATTTATAGAAATGGGTTAATTTAAGATATAAGGACAGTTAGCAAGAAGCCTGCCATGGCCATACAGTTTGTAAGCAAAGTCTCTGTGTTTACTTGGTTGGGTCTGAGCGGCTGCGGGACTGGTGGGTGACAGAGGTTTGTCCTGACTGTGGACCAGGAAGGAAAACACTAGCTACAACTGCAAGCAAATTAGAAATGCTGAGAGCAGAAGAAAGTCTTCTCTAGGGAATAGCACACCAATTGGTTATCCAATCCCAAATGGTCAACCCTGAAAAGATACATACATACAAGTAACAATATACAGACTGAGAAACTAATATCTAGTTATATATACACATATATACACACATATATGCATGTAACAACAATGAAAAAAGAGGTCATGAATTTGAAATCGAGCAAGGAGAGGTAGGTATAAGAGAAGGTTTGGAGGGAGAAAAAGGAATGGAGAAATGATGCAATAACATTGTAAATTGGTAGTTGTAGTTCTTAAAGAAAAAAATTCCTTGGACCAACTCAGCACTGAGAAAATAAAATTGAAGAAACAAGCCAGGTGTGGTAGAGCCTGCCTGTAATCACAGTACTTCTGAGGTTAAAGAAGGAGGATCACAGTTTAAGAACAGCTACACAGATGTTGTTATGAAGACAGATGGACAGATCACTAGACTAAACCTTAAAAATATTAGGTTAAGTAGAAACGCCAGCTGTACAAAAGAAACATAACTCCACTAACATAAGGAAACTAAAATACTGCATTCATAGAGAAGGAAATGGAGAATTAGTGTTTAATAGTACAATTTGGGGTGAGAATATGTTCTGAAAACAGACAGTGGTAGGTAATGGTTTGTACAACGATGCAAATGTACTTAATGACACTGAACTGTACACTTAAAATGGTTTAATAAAGATTTATGTCAAAAATAGTTCGCCACAATAAAAACACTGATATAATTCAGTAGAACAGTTATCTAGCATGAAAAAAAAAGTCTTGGGTTCAAACTAGCACCACCATGCAAAACAACCAACCACCCACCCAATCAAACAAAAATCTAAAAAACAATGACTTAAAGCCCAAGACCATAGTATCGTAAATAATTCTATCATTCTAGTTCATCTTTGTAGGGAAAAACAGTTATAATATTTCAAACAGTTTATTCAAAAAGATCAGGAAAAATGGAAAATTATTTAGACTTTAAAAGGAAGCAAAGTATGGCAGATGTTTTAACACAGATGACCCTTGATGATCCCTAAGTGAATCAGCCAATCAGAAACAAACAAAAAGTATGACCCACTTAACATTAAAATCAGTGAGACACCAGGTGGTGGTGGTGGTGGTGGTGGTGGTGCACACCTTTAATCCCAGCACTCAGGAGGCAGAGGCAGGCAGATTTCTGAGTTCGAGGTCAGCCTGGACTACAGAGTAAATAGCCAGGGCTACACAGAGAAACCCTGTCTCAAAAAAAACAAATATGAAAATCCAAAAAAGAAAAAAAAAAAAAAAAAAAGAAGGAAAGAAAGAAAAGTCAGTGAGAAAAGCCGGGCATGGTGGTGGCACACACCTCTAATCCTAGCAGTCAAGAGGCAGGGGCAGGTAGATCTCTGTGAGTTTGAGGTCAGTCTGGTCTACAAGGTGAGTTCCAGGGTATCCAGTGCTATGTAGAGAGATCCTGTCTCACCTGCCCCCAAAAAAGTAAGTAAATAAAAGTAAAATCACTGAGCGAGAAGAGAATGGCTATTGTCAGGAGTTTCAGGAGAAGGAGGAAATGAAGACTTATTTAGTGGGCACAGATGAAAAAGTTCTAGAGATTGGTTGTACAAAGCCATGGTTTATTTATTCACAGTTTTGCATTGAGACAGCTTATTACTATGCAACCCAGGCTGGCCCCAAACGTGTGATCCTCCTGCCTCTGCCTCCCAAATGCTAGAATTATTAGCATGGGCCACCACAATCAAAATTCTAGAGAACTATATCAAATGCTAGTGAACTATACATGGTTAAAAATGGCTTATAAATAAATAAATTAATAAGTAAGTAAGTAACTAAATAGAAAAAGAAGAGGAGTGGAATGTAGCTCAGTTGGTAGCATGCTTGCCTACGACACATGAGGCCCTATGTTTGACACCTGGTACCACATCGACTGGGCATGGTGGCATATGCCTGTAGTCTCGCACTTGGGAGGTAGCCGCAGGAGGATCAGAAGGTCAAGACCATCCTCAGTTGTACAAGGGATTTGAGGCCAGCCTTGTCTTTATGGGGGAAAATGGTAAACTTGCTGCTATGTTGCATGGTCTTTATTTAACATAATGAAAGGTGAAAAAAAAAAAAAAAGAGTGCATCTTCTCTTCCCCACTTTCTCTAAGTAACATGTGCCATGACCTAAAACATGAGTGAAGGAAGAAGATACTGGGGCTGGAAAGATGGCCCAGCAGTTAAGAGCACTTGTTACCCTTACAGAGTTCAGTTCCCAGCATACACATGATGGCTCATAACTATCAATAATTCCAGTTCCAAGAGATCCAATGCCTTTTTCTGATCTCAACAGGTACCAGGCACATATGTGGTGCACATGCATACATGCAGGCCAAACACTCGTATACATAAAAAGTTAGTTAATATAAAATAATTTAAAATTTTCTTTAAAAGAAAGAAGCTACAAGACAAGTGTGCCATAGTTGCTTGCCAACTGGCAAGTCACAGTCCAACTCCAACATTTGGTATAACCAAGAACTGTGAAGGGATCCAATAAAAGACAACTTTTTTTTTCTTTTCTCTTTTTGGTTTTTCAAGACAGAGTTTCTCTGTTTAGCCTTGGCTGTCCTCAAACTCAGAGATCCGCCTCCCTTTGCCTCCCAAATGTTGGGATTAAAGAGGTACACCACTATCGCCCAGCAAAACTCTACAACTTTTAAGGGCCACTCTCGAGCACTTTTTAAAAATTATTCATTTTTATGTGCATTGGTGTTTTGCCCACATGTATATCTGTGTGAAGGTGTTGGATCCTGGAGTTACAGACAGTTGTGAGCTGCCACGTAGGTGCTTGGAATTGAACCTGGGTCCTCTGGAAGAGCAGTCAGTGCTCTTAACCACTGAGCCATCTCTCCAGCCTTCTCAAGCACTTTTTATTTTGTTCCAGTTGGTATTTTTTTTAATCCATTGCAGATCCATTCAACAGCTTTATCAATCCAACAAGAAAACAGAGAGCCAGCATCAGTAAATTGAAGCGCCTTTCTGTTAACATTCTCACACGGTCCCATTTTTTACACCCACTCAGAAAGTAGCTCTTAAGTATAAGTTCCATTCAAAGTGTCAAGAGACTGGTCAGAAATGAACTCTATAATTACATTTTTAAACCTCCTACCCACCCCCTCACAGTTAATCAAAGCAATTATCACAGTGGCCACTACACAGATAACTTCCCATAAACAGATTTAGAAGACAGAACTCAATTTTCACTTCTTTACAAATATAAAGGCCACACTTCTGTCTGGTCTGCAAAAGCTGGGTTGGTAAGATGGCTCATCCATTAAAGTACTTACTACTGAGCCTAATGACCTAAGTTTGATCTCGGGGACCCACATGGTGGATCCAGAGAACTGACTCCTCTAAGAGGTCCTCTGACCTCCACACACATGAACACAGCATCCACACCAACATACTCCCCCACTTGTAAATAAATAGATGGTGTGTAAAACCTACAGACACAATGGAGCAAAAGCCAGCGTTGACAAGAGTAAAGAATCTGGAAACTCAAATCTAACAGTGAATTCTTCAAATTCTTCCCAGGCAAAACAAATACTCTCTTTATTATTCATATAGGATTGAATTCTATTTGTCCAACACTATGAATAATAGATAGACTGAAATCAACAGTTTCTAATTCACCTCTAATTTTTCTGCCAATGATTACAGAGTTAAAAAGTTAAGAGAAGCAGTGAACACTCAATGCTCAAATCATCTTGGCATATGGCCACAAAACAGATGGAGACTGTCAAGGATATTTGTGTTTAGTTTGCCCTACATGGTCCATTTCCAGAAGCCTTAAGAGGAGATTAAGAAAGACACTGCTTTCCAGCACTAGCAAGACTCAATATAAGCATGTGTTTACCAGCATTAGAAATGATTCTGAGTAGAAAACAAGGGAAAGAGCACTTTACTGAGAGTCTGGGGCCTGAATTCTGTTACTAATTAGTCATATTATACTGAGTGGACCAATTTAATCTCTTTGAGCCTCATTTTCTTACCTATGTAGGCACTTCTTTCCTTGTTGATCTTATTAAAATGAGGTAAAAACAATAGATGTGTTATTGTCTACTGACATATTTTGGATATTTTTCTAAAAGCTTTAGAATAGAAGGTCTGTTGCTGTGAAACCATCATCTCCCACATGCTCAAAATCTTTTCAGAGCTGCATGTGTTGAGCTGCAGCACTAAGACTGGACTCGACTGGACTGGTACTCACTGCTCCTGACATTCATTTACAAGCTACTCATTTGCAAGCATTTCTAAATGTAAAATGTCATCAGTCTAGTATCCTCTTCACCCAACAAGTTTACTTTTCCCAATTCATCTAGATTGTCCAACACTAACAAAACTGTAGACACAGAATCAGTTCGGACGTGCGCTAATTAGATTATAAACTAATAAGTACATTTCTGGCAGTGGAAGTAGGGAAATGAGAACGGTATGAATGTGTAAAGTAAAATGAAGCTTACCTTTCCACTTTTAAAATGTCTGTACAGTTATTGTAAATAAATATGCAAACAAGCAATTATTTACATACAAATACACACAAGCTCTCCCTCGTCACCCTAAGCAGATGCACTGAACTGGAATTTGCAGATTATAAGAGTGTCTTTTTTTCCGCCCCCTCCATCGAAAGTAACTCGAGAACTAGCGCTAAAGTACAGGTCAAAACGACACGGGAGAGGCAGGCCGAGAACAATACTCTCCTTCAAATCCACACAGGCCTGCCACTTGCACTAGTCATCCCCAGCAATTAATCCCCCAAGAAAGACGTTTGATTAAATCTTTTCAAGCAAATCCTTTGCTTTGCTTTTGTTAGTTCACTTCTTGTCAACATCTATTAAAATATGCCTTTAATTCTCCCACAATCTTAAAAAACACCGATTCCACTGTCTTCAACTTTAATCAACTGTATGGCCAGCATTTTTCATTTCATAATAATGTGCTGCTTGGAATTCAAGAGGCAGGCTCAGCATCAATCATCTGGTAAGAATTTTTCCACTGCAATAAATATGCAAATGAGGAGAGCCAGTCAGTCGTATTTCAGGCCCGACTTGCTAGTGTTTTAAAAAAGACACAAATTTATTAATTGCCGGTGGCCAGAGGAATCCTATTACTTTGGGCATTGATTACAAAGCTGTGTGAGTGATTATTGTGCAACTCGCGGGCTACCCAGGCATGAGGAAAAATTATTAAAGCAAGGCAGAGATTATCAACTCAGAATAACAATAAGCCTTAACATTTAGGCCCTAACTTCTTCAACAAAGAATTACGTGAAGGCTCCACTGTATCATAATTCTGAATTCTGTCAGTATTACTGTTTGGGCTTGTTCTATATTCCCCAAGCAGAATGGCGTTACCAGTAAGAAAGAGGACTGCAGGTTACAGTTCCTCAACAACCACCATTTGGATGAATGGCTATCATTTCCAATGTACATCCAAATAGGATTTGTATATTTCCATGTAAGGATGCAGATATTCAGGTGTGTGCATTCTTACATGCATAGATTTGGACAAATGGGCTGCTGTGGCAGGGGCTGTGGCTCTGGCTGGACAATGCAGGGAGATGGGCACTCCTGTGCTGGCTATTTCTGTGGACCCAAAGAACAATTTTCTTAATGGTATAAAAATAACAACAAGAATAACTTTTCCAAGCAGAGTATGGGGACTTATATTCTAAAATCATGAAGGCTAAGCCATAAGCAGACTTGGGTTTTCACACCTCAGAGGACATGGCTGTAGAAGACGTGCAGCCTATGGAAGGGTCTATGGAGAAAACAACTTGATGGGCTAATTCAGAATGCAAAGTGTTTTTGTGAGAAACAGTCAACTCAAGATATATTAAATATAATAAGAAAGAGGACTCAGTGGACAAAACTTTTTTTTTTTTCTGTTTAAGAGAATGATATGGGGAATTGGGGAAGTGAGTAGAAGTTGAAATAAGGGAAAGATGAAGAGACATGGTGAAATATATGCTGGGTGAGCCCCTGTGCAGAAAGAAACAAAAAAGAAAAAAATTCTCAACATTTTACATTACTGCCATACTAAGTAGCATGATAAATAGAGTGCATTTGAGTTCTGTGGAGGGACATCCCACTCAAGCTGTAATTTCTGGCCAGGCATGAATTTATAAGGAAGAGAAAGGAACTGCAGAATTTCTTAGGTTTCCCTGAATACTCTCTCAAATACCTTGATGAAGTGTCAATAAATCCTTAAAAAGCCCTATAGGACACAGCAATCTAACTGATCAATGTACTTCTAGAAATCTGCAACAGTTACCTTCCTGCACAGGTCCTAGACAGCCTACGCTGCTCTTTAGTACTTTCCCAAAAAGGAAAATTCATTTCTTTCCCCTTAAATAGAAAGAGTAAATATTCAGAATACAAGGTACTTAAAATCCGAGTTTATTTACAAGTGATTATTTAAACTGCCTAGCAGCAGTTACCCAGGAAGAGTGGGGGATACTATCATTTGTATTGCATATACTTTTGAACTGTTTGAATATTTTATAAGCATATATTACTTTCATAATTTAAAATTTTATTAAAATTTAAAGTAAACTGCGAAGTAAGGAAAGTTATTAAAAATAAAATTAGAAGCAAACCTAAGCAAGCCTCTCTCAGTTCATGTAAAACAGTCTGAGAAGTCCACAAGCCTAGTGGACACAGGGACTTCTACTGAAAAAGGGGTGATTCTTTCCTGTTGTAAAACTGAGCCTGACTAAATTCTCAAGATCTTATGCGTGTACAAATAAATCCAATGAAAAGGAGGATTTGGGAAGTACCTTTTTGAAATATCCGGACTTCATGCAGAATTAGTCACTCTTCTCTCATGGTCAATCCTATCATTGGTAAAAATCACCACATTGCACAAAAACTTGGATTTTAAGTACCTTATATTCTGAATATTTACTCTTACTATATAAAGAGGGGGAAATGAAATTTCCTTTGTGAGAAATGCTTTTTTCTTTTTTTCTTTTTCTTTCTATCCCCCTCCCCCCTGGCTCTGCTGCCCTGGTTCTCCGAGACAGAGTTTCTCTGTATAACTCTGGCTGTCCTGGAACTCACTCTGTAGGTCAGGCTGGCCTTGAACTCAGAGATCTGAATGCCTGTGCCTCCCCAGTGCTAAGATTGAAGGTGTGAGCCACCACCACACCAGGCTTATGAGTCTGATTTCAATACATTCAAGCTGCTTCAGAGACACAACTCATCCTGTCACTCCATCATCTTACACATCACCTTGACCAGAATGAATTCCTATTATTGTTTTCATTTCAGAAAGTCATTGGCAAAATATCTGACCACACCATTATCTCTAAATCTAGATGCAAACAAAAGATGAACTCTTGAGAATGACCATGAACTTCTGATTCTCCTGTTTCAACCCCCAGAGTACTGGGATTACAAGTCTGCAGTAGCATATCCAAACTGTGCTGGGGACTGGCCTAGGGCTTTTTGGCATGCTAGGCAAACACTGTACCAACTGGGCTACATCCCCAGCTCCAGGCTTAGGATTTTAAAATCATAAAATAGGCACATTCTTGTGAAGACTTAGTTGCTAGTGCTTACTAAACTGAGCCTTAAACATTCAAAGAATGTCTCAGTTGTGTTTCTTTTACTACTAGTAAGACCAAAGAGTGTTTATTCACTAACTCAAAATGAATCATTTTGAGAAGTTGTATTCATAATAAAACCATATAAATAATGTTTCCTGCATTTAAAGCAGTTTACTAAAACCCATGTTTTCCTATGAGCACTTTGAAATTAAGGGCTATACTTTCTTGCTATGCTTAGGAGAGGTAAATGGTGGAGTCCATGTTGCTGAATACATTTAAACACAGGTGTATTTGAGTGACATTCTAATCTATTTTTGTTTTATGTGTATTTTTTTTATTTTATTTACTTATTTTTTTATGTTCGGACATAGGGTTTCATGTAGCCCAGGCTGGCCTCAAATTCTGCATGTAGCCAGAACGATCTTGAACTCCTGATCTTTCTAACTAGTGCTGTGATCACAGGCAGGCACCACATACCCTAGTTCCCTAATCTTCTTGACACATAATTTTATGTTAATTTCAAGACTTCAAATAACTTTACATATAGTCTAATATTTATTCACATAGTCTTTTCAAGAAGAAACAAATACTGTGGCCAGAGGCCTGTATATCCTAAGACTAACTCATTTAAATCTCTCCAGTAATCCTTTGGAGGTAAATGCTGTTATTCTATCTCCATTTTATAGATGAAGAAAACATTACTATGAGCTTAAAAAAAACTGAAGTTTTCGTTTTCTATATTAATGCATCCTTGTGGATTATGTAGTAAACCTTCATGGAGAACCAAGTGCAATCAAATTTTTAGTTACTAAATTGCTGAGGGCATGGCTCAGCTGTACAGCACTTGCCTCACATATACAAGGCCCCAAATTTAATCTCTAGCACAGATTAAATAAATAATTATCTTAATTATTTTCTGAGACTGTGTGACTTCACTTAATATTAGACATTCTAAGTCCATCCATTTCCCTGCAAATTCTTCTTTAAAGTTGGTTAGTATTTCATTTTATATAAAAATATAAAATCCAATGTGAAGTTCCACAGCTTCCATTCTGAATGGTTATCCTAACTACACAGAAGTTCACTGAATTATAAAGTCTTTGGGTCTGATTAATTTCATTGTGTGATTTATTTTCAGCAGCATTTTTATAATAAAATTTAAAATAATAATAATTTCAAAAATACTTTAAGATTAATTTAATTATATGTAGGTGGGGGAAATGCACATGAGTGTGAGTACCCTCTGGGGCCAAAAGAGGGCATTAGAGAACCTTGAGTTGGAGTTACAGACAATTGTAAGTCAGCATTGGTGCTGTAAACCCAACTTGGGTCCTCTGGAAAAACAGAAAGCATTCTTAAACACTGAGCCACCTTCCTAACTACCAAAATCTTTCTTCAATTACTAAAAAATGGTAAAAATCTTCCCTTTCAATTCTACCGCTCGATAAGAAAAATATCCAAATTTGGTTCCCACAATTGAAAAATAATATAGGAAAATTAAAGGAAGCCCAAATCTTAACAAAAACCAAGTCCCACTAGGAGGAGATAAAGGAGCACATCTATTCTGAAAAGACAGTGTTAAAGAATGGATTAGTAAGTCTCAAAAATTCAAATGGCCAAACACAGACAAGATGCTTAAATTTACACTTAAAAAAAAAAAAACAACTATTACAAGACATAAAAAATTTAAAGCTATGTGATAAATGACATCTAACATCCTGTTCCCTTTAACCAATTTCTTGGTTTGGAGATGAAGCTCAGAGGTATAGTACCTGCCCAGAATGTGCAAGACCCTGGGTTAAATTCCTAATACTGCAAAAATATACATATATATTAATAAAATACAATATTTTTCTGACACTTCTTGATGATTTCAAGAATTTAAGGAAAGGTCTCCATTCACAACAGATAAGAAAGAGTTTAATTAGCTCTGCACATCCAGAAAGCAGTCAGGCAAAATGCATCAGAATTACTCACATGTATGTTTTCTTCCACAGCTAGAAATTAATCACAAAGAAACAGATTTCAAAGCAAAGAGATAGATACAAAAAGTATTTTCAGCATTGTTTATAATAGGTTTAAAAAACCCTACAAATATCTTTGTTGCCCATTTATAAGGAACTGCTTAGATTAATTTTACTTTAATCAGAAAAGTTCTTGTGCAACTGTTTAAAAAGGTAAGTATAAATGGAGCTTGGTTTAAATAAAATAAACCATTTAAAAAATGAAGCAATCTATGAATGGGCATGTTACAAAATTACTGGGACTATTAACTTGCTTAGGTGAGATGATGACTGCATAAAAATCCTCATTTTTAGAGTCATGTATTTAAATATTTACAGGCAACATGATTGTTATTAATAAACTATTTCAAAAAGAGCCCTGGCTGTCCTGGAACTTACCCTGTAAACCAGGCTGGCCTTGAACTCACAGAGATTCACCTGCTCTGCCTCCAGAGTGCTGGGATTAAAGGCCTGCACCACCACCCCCAGCAGCCTCTGACTTTTTAAAAGGGCAATTAAGATCAAATGAAGAAAAATTTGGCAGAGCAGAGCATGCCTGCAATCCAAGAACTCAAGAAGCCTTAGGGCAATCACAAATTTGAGGCCAGCATGAGCTATATAACAGGTACTAAGTTAGCAAGACTCAAAACAAACAAACAAACATCTCAAAGAATATAAAGACACAGGGTTGAAAATATGGCTAAAGGATCAAGAGCACTGGCTGTTCTTCCAGAAGATATAAGTCCAATTCCCAACACCTACATAGTGGCTCACAATTGTCTGTGACTTCAGTTCTAGGGGATCCGACACCCTCTTCTGGCCTCTGTGGGCACCAGGCATACATGTGATACACAGACATACATGGAGGCAAAATACCCATACACATAAAATAAAATTTAATTAAAATAAAAGAATAATAGGCCAGATGTGGTGGTGCATGCCTTTAATCCCAGCACTTGGGAGACAGGAATAGGTAGATCTCTGTAAGTTCAAGGCTAGCCTGGTCTACATAGTGAGTTCACAGCTAGAGCTACATAGAGAAACCCTGTCTCAAAAACAATGTAGGCCAGTCTGTCTGTCTGTCTGTCTGTCTGTCTGTCTATTGTGGGGTGGAGTCTTCTAAGGCAAATTTACTTCTCCGTATCAATAAAATAAATAAATAAATAAATAAATAAATAAATAAATAAATAAATAAATAAATAAAATCTAGCAAAAAGAAGAAACAGGTTAAAGTCAAATGTCAAACTAGGAACCTGTGTGGTGGTATACATATCAGTTTTAGTCCTTGGGAGGGCCAATGTGGGAGGGTCCTGAATTCAAAGTCAGCCTGGGCCTCAGAGTGAGAGATTGTCTCCCAGAGGAAGGGGAGGGAAGGGGGAAGGAGGGGAGGGAGGTGAGAGGATGGGAGGAAGGAGAGAGGGGAGGAGGGGAGGAGAGGAGAGGGAAGAGAAGGATAACTAGGAGGAGTAAGAAGAAGTTTTCAGATTGACTGACAAGGAGAGCATCCATCCCTAGAACCAGTTTAAATTTCTTCCTATTTGATTCACAGAAGAAGTAACAAAGGCCAATAACTGTAAGGTAGGAAATCCTTGTCCTCATTAATACCGTGAAATATAAATTAAAAGAAATGTAAATTAAAATAAACACACCGTTTTCCACCTATCAAAGCAGCAAAGATGAAACAAAATTACAATACTCAGTGTTGACAAGGAGAGGAAACTGACGTTCATATAAATAAGGCAAGAATGTAAACTGATACAACTTTTCTGGAGGGCAGTTTGGCGATAGGGATCAAAAGTCTTAAAGTGTTAACTATCCTAGGAAATGCACAGATTCCACACCTAGATTTATTTTCTGTATCCAGATGATCCTGGATGTAAGATTCAGTAATGAAGATGTTTGTTCATCATTTAGGAAAATGAAAACCTGGAAACAATCCAAATGTCCAACAATAAAGAACTGGTTAAACTACCCATATGATGAAATTCTGTGCTGTCATTAGAAATAATGCTGCAGAACCTTTAATGGCATGGAAAAACAGTCATGATCTCTGTTACATAGAAAAAGTCAAATTACAGAACAATTTAGAATATGGTCCTATTTTCTAACTATATACAAAAAGAAACATCTAGAAAAGATAAAACCACATAATAAAATATTGAAAATACTTCACACACTCGCATACACATACACATACACACACACACACACACACACACACACACACACACACACACACACGGTCCTCCTGCCTTTAACTCTTGAGGGCTAGAATTCCATGTTTGAGCCACCAAACTTGGTCTAACTTGGTCTAACTAACACCATGCCTAACTTTAAAGCATCTGGCTCTTAACTGCTAGAATCAGGAAAATATTGCCTAATTTTGCTTAGTTTTTTCCAAATTTCATATAATGAATATATATAATGTATTTATAAGGAAAAACATGGGGCTGGAGAGATGCCTCAGCAGTTCAGAGCACTTGTTGCTCTTGCAGAGACCTGAGTTTGATCCTCAAAATTCACATGGTAGCTCACAACTATCTGCAACTCCAGTTCTAGGGGATTCAACTCCTTCTTCTGGCCTCCAGGGGTACCAGGCACACATGTGGCATAATACATACATGCATACATACATAAATGCAGGCAGGTAAAACACTCATACACATAAAATAAATCAAAAAAAGAAAAACCATACTCATTTACCACCTAAGAAACGAAGACCTGCCTATAGGACAGACTACATCAGCTTGTGTCCTAGCTCTAGTTCTAAAAATATGAGTGCTCCAAACCTATCTTAATAATACATTCATCTCCAAGTTTCTCCTTTCTGTCTTCATTTATTTAAGCTTTGGCACTTATTTCTGTGTATTTCCTCACACTTTCTTTGGACAGGAAGGAAAACCTTCAGCTCAGAAAGTTAGCTATACACACAGTGATTGGACAATGTGGCCAAGAATAAAGACTGAATGAAGTGAATAAAGAAAAGCAGCTTCTGGTTTTACGTCTAATCAGTGAGGTGACTTTATTACCCACAACCTGATTTCCTCATCTTTACAGAGTTCTCAGCACCTACTTCACAGGCTGCTATAAGAACTTAAATGAGACTGTACATGCTTTCTCCATTATAGGATAGACTACACTGAACCAAGGAGAGTTGTTTTTATGATTTTTTAATGAAGTGGTGTCTAGCATTGCACTTGTACAACAAAAATGCCAACATGAAAGTAACTTGAATGATCTCCACTCTGAAAACATCCTACCTGATTTCTTCTTGTTCATGTTATATTTTATGTCTTACTGAAAACAATAGAGGATTTCTGAGTTAGAATGTCTGTCTTAGGCCACTGTCTAAGGCCTCACAATAGCTGACAGGTATGCAGTACTTTTATGTGACATTTCCATATACAGAAGTCTAAGACCATATGAAAAGCATTTCTACTTGTAAAGCTTTTGCTTCTGTTAAACAGGATAAGGGGTTGGAAAGAACTCTTCTCAAACTAGAAGCAGATTGCATTTTTTGAGATGTAAATTTACTCAATTGTTGGGGGTGGGGGACACAACAGAAAGTGGTAGATTTGAGAATAACAAGCAATACAATATGACATGAAAGACATTTCGAGACAGGGTTTCTCTGTATAGTACTGGCTGTCCTGGAACTAGCTCTGTAGACTATGCTGGCCTCAGACTCAGAGATCTGCCTGCCTCTGCCTCCGCCTCCAGAGTGCTGAGATTAAAGGCATGCACCACTATGCCTGGCAACATGAAAGACATTTAAAAATTGACAAAGGGCCATGCATGGTGACACACAACAATAATCCCAGCACTGGGGTGGCAGAGGCAGGAAAAGTTCTAGGCTAGTTTGGCTATATAGTCAGAACTGGTCTCAAAAAGGAAGGAAGGAACAAACACACTAAAGTCAAGGCAACTCCAACTATAACTTTCAATGTGCCTACAATAGTTGGCAGAATGCTTACCTAGTATGCACAGATCCCTGGGTTCGATCCCCAGAACTGCATAAGCCAGCATGGTGGAGGTAGAAAGATCTTCCACAGCTATAAAGCAAGTCTGAGGCCAATCTGGGATGCACTGAGGCTGTCTCAAAATAACAGAAAAAGAAAAGAAAGCCAGGTGATGGTGGCACATGCCTTTAATCCTAGCAGTCAGAAGGCAGAGGCAGGAGGATCTCTGAGTTCCAGGCCAGCTTGGCCTATAGAGTGAGTTCCAGGACAGCCAGGGTTAGATAGAAACCCTGTTTCAAAAAAAACCAAAAAACAAAATACAAAAAAAAGGAAGAAAGAAAGAAAGGGAGGGAGGGAGGGAGGGAGGGAGGAAGGAAGGGAGAAAGGAAGGAAGGAAGGAAGGAAGGAAGGAAGGAAGGAAGGAAGGAAGGAAGGAAGGAAAAGAAAGA
>CABHPQ010172442.1:24756-40863 GCA_902168405.1 Peromyscus aztecus
TGGATGGATGGATGGATGGATGGATGGATGGATGGATGGATGGATGGGCAAGCAGACAGACAAACACCCTGCCTGTATGAATGGATGGATGGAACCACTAACTCTAGAAAACAGCACAATGTGTGGGAAAGAGAAATAATCACAGCATGTATGTTTCACATATATACTCATTTTTAAAACATCAACTGTGAACAGTTCTTACACAGGCATGAGAATTTGAACACTGAATATTGAACTAACCAATTACAATAATCAGGAAGGGGCAAATAAATAGCATGGGCAAAAAGTATATATGAGTGCAACATGAGAAAGAACTAAACCTTCACTTTGACATTTGAGTTATCAGACAATGCTTAAAACTGAAGAAATAAAGTATAAACATGGTAACTGAAGAAAGAAATCTATATACTTACAAAAAGTTTACTAAAATTATTAAAAATTAAATTGATGTTGCAGGACAGTGATTTATAGCAAAAAGGCAGTACACAAAGCAGACAAATGGTTTCCATGACAAGTTCTGTAGAATGACCGTATTCTCAGTTACGTTCATATATGATTTGAATAAAAACTTAAAGGAAAAAAATTCACAAGTATGAAAACCTGGTGGAAATAAAAACAAATTCTAGGAACTAAAATGATTGTAAAACAAAAGCAAGACAGCTTTAAATGTCCATAATACACTCTAAATAAATTAATTATATAGGGAAAGAGCATTCAGAAAATAAATGGCCTTTCAGAGATTCAAAATATAATTAAAATGCAAAATAAAAAATGAACCAGAGGGGCTGGAGACACAGCTCAGTGGCAGAGCACCTGCCTAGCCCACACAGGGTCCTGGGCTTCACCCAGAACCACAAAAACAAGGAAAAATAGAAATAACTTTTTCATTCAGCAATCTTTCAGAACATAGAAAAAGTCAGCAAATGCAGGCAAATGTTAAAGATCATGTATAAGACTTACAGTTCAGTCAGATGGAGGGAAGGCAACTCAAAGACACATTAGAATAGATTTTCCCAAACTGGACTCTGATCTTCACAGTGAAAACTCTGTAATGCTCAACACTGCTGTTCACACAGAACACCAAGAATAAGGAAATGCTCCCAGGGCAATGAGATAAACCAGCTGTAAAGGTTTCTTACTGAAAACCCTTGGGTGGGAGAAGACAGTAGGAAATAAACTATTATACTAACAGCTGAATAACCATTCCTAAGCTTGTCCATGGACTAATTCTCAGAATCTCTGAATATTATTACCTCATATGGTGAAAAGAACTCTGCAGATATGTGAAAGATGTGAGATGAGAAAAGGATCTTAGATTAGCCTAGGGATCCTGAGGTGACAGTGGTCCTTAAAAGAGGGAAGCACGGAGACAATAATATAATTGGACACTGTAAATCAAAAAGAAGTTGGAGGCAAGGGACTGATAGTTCTGATAACAAAAGAAAAACATGACCCCATGCACAGAGGCAGCCAATGAAAGCTGAAAACATCACCCTGCCAACACCTTTATTTAGGACCTCTGACCTCCAGAGCAGTAAGGCAAAAAGTCTATACTGTTATGTTGCCACACTTTTGATAATTTGTTACAACAGAAATAAACGAAACTGATGCAGGCCGATACTTTCATGCTGAGAAAATGATTTTCAACGTAGAAACATGTCCATAATCAATAAAGAATACATCATTGTGGGCTACAGAAATGGCTTAGGAGTTAAGGGCATGTACTGCTCTTACAGAGGACCTTGGTTGAATTCCCAGCACCTACATCAGGCAGCTTACAACCCCTATAACTCCAATATCAGGGGATCAGGTACCCTCTTCTGGCCTCACAGGTACCAGGCACACCTGGTGCACAAACACAGGCACTCACACTTACCCATAAAATTAACAAATCTCTTAAAAAGAGGCTAGAGGAAAAAGCTGGTAAAAGCACTGGTTGTTCTTCCAGAAGACCTAAGTTAGATTCTCTGCACCCACATAATGGCTTACATCCATAGGATCCAATGCCCTCTTGTGACCTCCACAGGTACCAGGTATGCATGCAGTACAAATACATACATACAGGCAAAACACTCAAACACGTAAATCTAAAATAAATAAATGAATTAATAAATTTTAAGGAAATAAAGGTGCTGGGAAGATGACTCTGGGTAGAGTGTCTGTAAACAAACCTGAGGACAAACTCAGGTCCCCAGGACCCATGAAGAACGCAGCACAACAGCACACACCTGTGACCCCAGCACTGGGAGGCAGAGACAGGTGAATTCTGGAAGCTCAGCATCCAGTCTAGTTGAAAAAACAGAGAAGCAACTGAGGAAGACATCCTGACATCAACTTCTGGCCACTACACATCCAAGGATAAACACATACAAAGAAAAATTATTTTCTAATTCTTCCCTGCCTTGGTATTGTACTTCTCATATGTGATGATAAGGACATTATAATGTAGTTTGCTCGTTTTCAACTCTTATTGTCAACATATACATAAAGCACTGAGGTCCTAGTTACATGAACAGAGGAGAAAGCAAAAGTTTAGTGGACAACTATTTAATATCATCAGAGATTTTTCTACTATCTCCTCATATTCCTCATTCACAATCTGTGACCTTGTCGTCTCTACTTAAAAAAAAAAAAAATGAAAAAACCAAGACAGAGGGGGGTTTTTTTTTTTTTTTTTTTTTTTTTGGGTTTTAGTTTTTATTTTTACAGTGTTCTGCCTGCATGTATGCACGCAGGCCAGAAGAGGGCACCAAATCTCATTACAGATGGTTGTGAGCCACCATATGGTTGCTGGGCAGTACCTCTGGAAGAACAGCCAGTGCTCTTAACCTCTGAGCCATCTCTCCAGCCCCCAAGACAGAGTTTTTATAGGCTCCTTCCCATTTATGCCTATCATTCTGCTCTCCTCCTACTTAATCCGTACATACATCTCGCTAGGTCCATTCTTCTTGTGTACCAGCTCCAATTCTACTTACTACTTGAGCAAAGTGCTATGCAGATGTCCTCTGCTACAGTCCAATTGCCACCCACTGAGTCATTCTCATCAATATGGAGACACTGTTCCCACCTTCAAAACATCTCTTGACTACATCCTCTCTCTTATGTCTCACTTCTCTGTTCCTTTAAATCAACATCCTTTGAAAGAGTTTTCTATGCTGCTTCAAATTCTTTTCCCCCATTCTCTCTTGGATTCATTCCAGTCAAGCCTATAATCCTGCCACTCTACTGAATCTGCTCATCAAGGTCACAGATGACTACCATGCTCTTAACCAGTCAATTCTCAATCTCCATCCTAGTTAACCTGTCAGCAGCATTCTTGTCCTTCATTCCAGAGAGTAAATAAGTAAAGAAGTATGATTTGGCTCAGTAGAAGAGTACTTGACTAGCATGCCCTAAATCTGATCCCCACATGGGGGTGCGGGATTGGAGAGAGAAGCACAAAACAGACTCTACATATATACAAACAAATATAAAATTAGACAAATAGAATGAGGGGCTTGAGATTCAGTGGTAGGGTATTTGCCTAACACACTTTACCAAAAGGCCCTTGGTTTGCTCTCCAAGACTTCCCTGCCAAAAGCCCAGAATAAGAACAAAAGCAAAGGAATATTGTCTTCCTGAATACTTCTGCACTATTTATCATATTCATGCATGACTTTAATAACACAATTTAAGAATAAGTTTTAACCCACATAAAAATAACTATAATAAAGTAGAGCGGTATTCCAGACAATAGTTAGGTCTTAAAGTCTAACCATAATGAAAAGCAAAGCTCTGACAAAATGACTCAGAAATTCCTGAACACCATTGAGTACATCAGTGTGCCACCTCTCAGAAAGTACAACACAGTCTGTTTTTCACCTCCAGAACATTTAGGGATGGTACTGTACCAAAAAAAGCATGTTGTGACTTTATACATTAAATCCACAGTTTATGAGAAACTTACTGGAGTCTGTCTGCCTGTCTCTGTCCCCCCTCCACACACACACACCTCCAGGCATGCAGTCAATCAAGTTAGTTAAATATACATATATAAGTAAATATACATATGAAGCTCCAACATACAATGATCTATACTTCACTATTAATACTATGGAAGAGAGACCCCACTGTGAAACACTAGCTACACACCAGGGCTGCTTCCTACTCCATGCCTCACTATTTCTATTTCATTTTTCTTTAAGAGTGCTGGAGGCTGAACTCATGGCCTTGTGTATATACTACACAAGCACTCACTCTCTACCAATGACCTTTCTCCCCAGTCTTGGGGGTAGAAATGTTACTAAGCTGGGTGTGGTGGCACATACATGTATTCCCAGCAGTCAAGGCTAAGGCAGAAGGATTATAAACTCAAGGCCACCCCTAACTTTACAATGAGCTCAAGGCCAACCTGAGCTACATAGTGAGACCAACCATGTTTCTCACAAGGCTTTAATCACTCAAAGGCAGAGATAGGTTGATCTATGTAAGTTAGAAGACAGCATAGTGTACTAGCAAGTTCCAGGCTAGCCAGGGCTACATAGTAACCCTCTTTCCAAAGGAAAAATTCCTTCTGCCATGGAAATGAACTATCTGACCAGCTTGGTTTTAGCACTTTTTAAGCTGCCCTTAGTTTTCACTGTTCTGTGATCAAACTGAAGCTCATCTTTTCAGGGTAGGTGGAATCAATGAATAAGTAACTAACACTACCATACTGGGGGCACAGGCTACAACTCAGAGATGGAGCACTAGCCTAACATTGTCAGTCCCTAAGGTTTGATCGATCTCAAGAAACAGAAATACAAACACACACACACACACACACACACACATACACACACACACACACACACACGGAGAAGGAAGGAGAGGACTGAGAGACAGAATGAATCTAGCACTTTCTTCCTCGCTCTACTACATTACTATATTAAAAAGTTCTTGCTCTGTGGCCCACCTTATTTTCTATATAGCATAAATGCCTGGTGAACCAGGTTGGGCAAAGTAAGTCGGCATTCATAGGGACCAATATTCCTACACAGAAACCCTTCTCCAAGAACCAACCGAACAGAGCTTACACTGCAAAACCAAGTCAACAGGTATTATGTAAATATCAAAAGGAAGGTTATTAAAAAATGATTGCCTTCATTTCCCACCCACAGTTGAGGAAAAATAAAAGATCAATAATGCCCTGTGGTGACAGGAGTGCAAGAAAAGGAATGTTACAGACAAGAATTTAAATTGTTATAATTCCTCTAAGGAACAGCATGGCAATATAACCCAAAAACCTAAAAAAACAACAACAAAGAAAACCAAGTACAATTCCTTTGTCCCAGCAATTACATTTCCAGAGAGTAAAGCCTTGTGCAAACCGACAGGCATCTCTAGCTACTTAGGATTTTTTTTTGTGGTTTTGTGGTGCTGAGGATTGAATCTAGGCTTTGAGCATGCTAAGCATGTAGTTTACCAACCCAAAGATCTACCTGTCTACCTGCCAAGTGCTAGGATTGAAAGTACATACCATCATGCCTGGTGAAAATACAAGTGTTTTGCATTTTTTTTTAGATTATTTATTATGTATATAGTGTTCTGCCTGCATGTATGCCTACATGCAGAAGAGGGCACCAGATTGGAATTACAGATGATTGTGAGCCACCATGTGGTTGCTAGGAATTGAACTCAGGACCTCTGGTAAGAGCAGTCAGTCCTCTTAACCTCTGAGCCATCACTCCAGGCCAAAAATACAAGTGTTAATGAGGTAATTGTACATTCTTTTTTCATATTATGCCTATTTGAAACATGTACATGTAGTCACCAACGCTATGTTGGAAGGCATCAGATCCTCTGGAACTAGAGCTACAGATGGTTTGTGTGTAGGTGCTAAGAACTGAATCCAGGTCCTCTGTAAGAGCAACAAGTGCTTTAATATCTCAGCCATCTCTTCGGCCCCTAACATTAAAACAAAACAAAACAAAACAAAACAAAACAAAACTTTGTTGCTTTTTTTTTTTCAGACAAAACAACATGGATAGTGGATAGTGGTCCCAGCATGGAGGAACCACCACCCACAGCCATGCACTCAGCAGCTGCCGCTGGGGCCTGCCACCACTTCAGTCCAGGGAGCAGTCCGGAAGCAGGCTACCAACTTCCCAATAGCAGGCAGTGTAGCCGTAGGGTCAGCTCACCTACTGACCAGTGACAGAGCTCCAGGGTCCAGACAACTCTTCTGCCAATGTTACAGCAAATGCAAACGCTATAAATCCAGATTTATGATATAGCTAAGCAGGAAGATTGTAACAGATCACAGCTTCAGCTCCTATCTACAGAAAGTTACAGTCCCAATTTTCTTGTCCCTTTTGAGTCTTGCATCATTTGAAAATGTCCAGGCAGGCTGGGAATGGTGGTGCATGACTTTAATCCCAGTACTCAGGAGGCAGACGCAGATGAATCTCTGAGTTTGAGGCTAGCCTGATCTACAGAGCAAGGTCCAGCCAAGGCTACACAGAGAAAGCCTGTCTCAGAAAAGAAAAAAAGAAAGAAAGAAAATGTCCATGCAAAGTATCCGGAAGTACCAGCACCACTTTCCCAAGAGCTCTATCACTAGGCTGAAGCTTGGTCTTAGAACGAGAAGAGGAACCTGATTCCTGTCAACACAGTCTAACCAGCTATGGAGAAGAAGACAAGTGCTGTAAAATATCTAGAGTGTTCTACTCTCACATAGCAAAGCCTCAAGTGTTTGATGAAGCCATCTACACAGTTACCTGCCCATCTCCTAGTAAGAAGAGAGCCAGAGCTGGGTGGTGCTCTTTAATCCCAGCACTCAGGAGACAAAGGCAGGTGGATCTCTGAGTTCAAGGCCAGCCTAGTCTACAGATCGAGTTCCAGGACAACCAAGACTACACAGAAAAACCCTGTCTCCAAAAGAGAGAGAGAGACAGAGAGAGAGAGACAGAGAGAGAGAGACAGAGACAGAGAGAGAGAAAGAGAAAGAGAAAGAGCGAGCGCTGGAGGAGCTAGAAAGATGGCTCAGAGGTTAAGTCCTGAGTTCAATTCCCAGCACCCATATGGTAGCTCAATGTAGTCCCATGGGATCTGATGCCCTCTTCTGTATGAAGACAGACATACATGGAGACAAAACACCCACATATATAAAATACATAAATAAATAAATCTTTGAAAGAGGAAGAGGAGGAGATCTGGAAATGTAGTCAGTGGTAGAGGGCTTGCCATACACACAATGTGATAGGTTTGAAGCCCAGCACCAGGTGGGAATAAAAGAGAAAATATTGCTATTGTAAATGTCCTGGTCCCTTATCCTTAGTCTTGTCCCTTAGAATCTTTATACATTTTACTGACTGGTAGAGCCAAAGCTGGGCATGGTGGTATACACTGGTTATCCTAGCATTTTGGATGCAGAAGCTAGAGGATCACCACAAGTTCAATACCGGCCTCGTCTATATAGTAACTGTCTAAAAAAAAAAAAAAAAAAATAAGTCAGTGAGTAAAGCACTTGTAGAACAAGCAAGAGGACTTGAGTTTGGATTCCTAACACCTATGTAAAGACCAGAAACAGCAACACAGACACACAGACACACACACACCCCTAACCCTAGTGCTGCTATGGGGTAGAAACAGATGGATTCTAGAGGCTCACTAGCTACTCTAGTCAGAATGAAAGGGGAAGCTCCAGGTTCAGTGACAGACACTGTCTCAAAAACATAAAGTAGACAAGTACTTAAGAAAGACATCCTAGCCAGGCGGTGGTGGCACACAAAAGACATCCCTAGCTACATGTTCCCTCATTCACACAAGCATGTACATGTATATACACACAAAAGAAAGCGAGAGAAAGATGAAGAAAAGGAAGGAGAAAGGGAGGAAAGAAATATCAATAGTGGGGCCAACAGGGCTTTGGCAGCACATACCTGTAATCTCAGAACTTGGCAGGCAGAAGCAAGAGGGTGAGGAATTCAAGGCCAGCCTTGGCTACACAGACATTAAATTGGAGGCCAATTGGAGCTATGAGTTTATTTCAAAAAATAATAACAATAATATTGATAGGGGAGCTTCTGCACTCAATGTCAAGTTTATATGATTGGCAAATATTTCCATAAAACTTTCTGAATTAAGCAGTCATTTATGAAATGTAAGGTTTCCCATCGTTCTATTAAAATTTATCATTAAACTTAAAAATAAAAATGAGGTATGTAGGAGAGAAGGGTCTGTGTCACTGACTGCTTAAAGAACAAGGAACCAAATAGTACAGAGGTGAGACGTTTCACTGTAGAATCCTTAGCGTTACATTTTATTTTTGTTGTTGTTGCTGTGTTTAGAGACAGCCCTGGCTGTACTGGAACTCAATCTGTAGACCAGGCTAGCCTGGAATTCAGAGATCTGCAAGCCGTGCCTCCTGAGTACTGGGATTAAAGTCGTGAGCCACAATGCGAGCTTTCCTTAGTATCTTTTGAACTATGTGAATGCACTGTCTACTTAAACATAAAACAAAACTTACTAGGAGGTAGTGGTACACGCCTGTAATCCCAGCACTCAGGAGGCAGAGGCAGTTGGATCTCTGAGTTTTAGGCCAGCATGGCCTACAGACAGTCTGGTTTCCAGGACAGCAAGGCTACACAGAGAAACCCTGTCTCAAAAAACCAAAAATAAAATAAAACAAAACTATAAAAATATCGCTTAATACAATTCCATGACTACCCATGATTTATTCAAATTTGAAAATTTCATTTAATTAAAAATTTTTAACATTTATTTATTGGTGGAGTGGTACCTGTAGACCACAGCATGCATATAGAAGCCAGAGGACAATTTGAATGAATCAGTTCTCTCCCTCTCCCTCCACCCATAAGATCCAGGGACTGAACTCAGGTTGGCAGGCCAGGTGGCAAGCACCTCCACTTGCTGAGCCATCTGCCCAGTGCCAAGAAAATGCCATTCTCTAAGTGCTACAGTCAAATTAGTATTAAATATGTTAGTCTATGGGGCTAGAGCCATGGTTCACCCATTAAAAACACTTGTTGCTCTTTCAGAGGACAAGGGTTCAATTCCTAGCATCCATATGATGGCTCACAACCATCCGTAACTCCAGTTCCAAGAGATCCAGCGTTCTCTTCTGACCTCTATGGGCACTACACACACAGGGTACACCTATATACTCATAGACATAATTATAAATATATGTAATAAAAATAAAACTTCAGCCAGAAGGTGGTGGCACATGGCCATTAATCCCAGCACTTTGGAGGCAGAGGCAAGTGTATCTCTGTGAGTTCAAGGTCAGCCTGGTCTATAGAGCTAGTTCAGGGACATCATGGCTACATAGAGAAACTGTCTTGAAAAACCAAAAAAATACATAAAATTTCAAAAGGATATTTAAATTAAAAACAAAACAATAACAAAAATCTGCTAGTCTATTCAGAAGGACATGGTGGTGCATGCCTTTAATCCTAGCACTCAGGAGGCAGAGGCAGGCAGATCTTTTTGAGTTCAAGGCCAAACTGGTCTACATAGCCAGTTGCAGGACAACTAGAGCTATATAGTCAGACCCTGTTTCAAACAGCAAAATAAAACAAAAATCTATTCAAGTCAAAATTATTGAGGGTCTTGCAAAAAGGGCCACAGAACAATGAGGGAGGTGAATATAAATTAGAAGTAGGAAAATGAAGGGAGCAAAGAAAACATACTTTACTAACAGTAGAATTTGCTTTTAAACTCTTAGACAAGTAAAAAATTCTAACAGTTCCTCTACATTTACATTACATTATATGTATTCCTGGTGTTTTGCTTATGGGAAATATCAAAATGTCAACCATTGTTTCTATTAAAGGTCTTTAATGATATTGCATTTTAGACCTGTAATGAAACATGGTACTCACTGCAGTTTGCAATGCATCTCATTAAACACATTAATAACATGCGTTTAACTAAAAGGTCAACTTAACTATGGTTAAAGTTTAGCTTTCCTACAATCACTTCATTTAAAGCTGTACAGCAAACTCTGGGAAGACAACAGAGTGCCTGTTACAGAAATGCTCTCAGTTCTCCCATTGTCCAAGCCAGCCATTGTTGTTAAAAATTAAATGCCCAGCTAAGTACAGCTCAGTGGCAGAATACTTGGTAGCATGCAGAAGGCCCTGGGTTCATTTCCTAGCACTGGTAACAAACTTGCTAATATTTTTATGTGGAATAATGGTTACAATATTGGTGTTTTGAGACAGTGTCTCACTATGTAGGCCTGACTGTCCTGGAACTTGCTAGATAGACCAGGCTGACCTGGAACTCAGAGATCCATTGGGATTAAAGGTGGGGGCCACATCCAGCTAGTAATAAGATTTTTTAGGGCTGGAGAGACAGTTCAGTGGTTAAGTGTACATGTTACTTTTGCAGAGGACCTAGGTTTGATTCCCAGCATCCACATCGTGGCTCACAACCTAACATAACTCCAGTTCCAGTAAATCCAATGCCTTCTTCATGCCTCCAAAGGCAACAAGCATGCATGTGGTGCACATAAATACATGCAGGCAAAACACTCACACATAAAATGAATAAATCTTTAAAAAAAATTTTAAATCCTTATTTTTTAGGCATGCACACTGACAGATTTATTGAAAAAATGAGAGGACACACATTATTTACTTCACAATGGTCCAGAAGAAAGAAACTGTCAGTATAAGATAAATGCAGTAAGACTGGCATGAGTTCCAGGCAGGCAGTAGTGGCGCACACCTTTAATCCCAGCACTCAGGAAGCAGAGGCAGGAAATCTCTGGGTTAGAGGCCAGCCTGGTCTACAGAGCAAGTTCCAGAACAGCCAGAACTACATAGAGAATCCTTGTCTCAAATAAATCAATAAACAGATTGGCATGGGTTAACTACTTAAGCCAGGGATATTAAATAGGGGCTCACTGTTCTCACCTTCCTACTGTAATATAGGTTATGTACATAATGTAGTTTGTATAATTCATCTGGCTGGAGAGATGGCTCAAAGGTTAAGAACACTGGCTGCTCTTCCAGAGGTCCTGAGTTCAATTCCCAGCAACCACATGGAGGCTCACAACCATGTATAATGAGATCTGGTGCCCTCTTCTGGTACAGGCAGAACACTCACTGTATACATAATTAATAAATAAATCTTTCAAAAAAAAAAGGCGGGCAGTAGTGGCACACGCCTTTAATCCCAGCACTCGGGAGGCAGAGCCAGGTGGATCTCTGTGAGTTCAAGGCCAGCCTGGGCTACAGAGTGAGTTCCAGGACAGGCTCCAAAGCTACACAGAGAAACCCTGTCTCAAAAAACCAAAAAAAAAAAACCCAAAAAAAAAAAGCTATCAGGAAGACTCTGAGAGTAAATAATGGTACAAGGAGGACACATAATAAGCATACACAACTAACAACCTAAGGACAGAATCCTGTATTCACTGTTTACATTGGTAGAGAGAGAGGAACCTGAAGGGTTGGAGAGATGTCTCAAAAGTAAAGAATGCTTAGCACTCTTGTAGGACTGGAGTTCAGTTCCCAGCACCCAAGTAAGGTGGCTCACAACTGCCTCTAACTCCAGCAGGGGATCTGATGCCCTCTTCTGGCCTCCAGAGAGACCTGCACTTATGTGCACAAATGTGCACACATAATTTTAAAAATTAAAAATCATACATATATGATTTATATATTTATTTATTTATTTATTTATTTAAAGAGCTCATGAAGAGATCAGAAAGGTAGGAGAATCTAAGCAGTATATTTGGAATTACCAAAGCCCAAGAAAAATACTTCAATGCTGAACCAGTGAGATGGCTCAGCAGGTAAAATCCTTTTATTGAAAGTCTGATGTCCTGAAACCACGTAAACACAGGAGACAAGTTACCCACAAAGTCCTCTGACTCCACACACAGGCTGTAGAGTGTACGCACATGTGCTTGCTTGTTTCATCTTGCATGTTTTCATTCTCTCTCTCTCTCTCTCTCTCTCTCACACACACACACACACACACACACACACACACACACACATACACCTTAAATATTAAAAAAGAAAATACTTCACTGAATTTTTCTGCAAGGCAATAAGGAAATCACTAGAAACCTACCTTCCCATAGCAACCTGAGAGGCCAAAGTTTATAAGTATTACAGTAGACTACAACACTATACAATAGTTAGTTTAAACTACACAGGGATTCTGAAAACTAGTAAGATTATAAAAACACTGAAGACAGTGGGGATGATAGTTATACCAATGGGAACCATTTACATAGCTGAACATTGCCAATGTCTTTCAACAGAAAAAGATAACCCTGGTATCTAACTGCTACAGTGGGATGTGTACCAGACATTGTACAATTCTGATGCTTTATAATGATTTTGTCCTTTAACACTCACACCATATTATCCCTATCTTACTATGATGTAACCTGCCCAAGACCACATAGCTAATCAACTGCTGAGATGATGTGTTAACCCAGACAGGGTGTTAGGGGTATGGTAGCACACATGCCTATACCCTTAGTACTGGGGAGATGTAGGCAGGAGGATCAAAGTTCAAGGCTATCCTTAACTACAAAGCAAGTTGGAGGACAACCTGGGTACATGAGACACTGTCTCAAAGGAAAAAAAAAAAGGTAGAAAGATTAATCCCAGCATGAGAGGTGGAGACAGGAGAATCAGGAGTTCAAGGTTATCTTCCACGACACAAGTATTCCAAAGCCAGGAGAGGGTAATGAGACCTGTCTAAAATTAAACAAACAAGCCTAGGCAGTCTAACTTTAACTGCTCTATAAGATTAAGCAGACCAGGCATGAAAGCTCATGTCTTTAATCCCAACACTCAAGAGAGAAGGGCAAGTAGATCTGAGTTTGAAACCAGCATGATCTATATAGTAACCCAGGCCAGCCAGGGTTATTCAGTGAGACTTGGTCTCACTAAAAAATAAATAAATGAATGAATGAATGAATGAATGAATGAATGAATATGCAAAAGCAAAGTGAGTAAGACTCAATTAAAAAGAGTAAATTCCTAAATTCCACTGTTTGACCTGGAATTGGTTATAAATTCAGCCTGTTTCATACCAGCTATAATACAGCTATATAAACTGGTTATTCAGAATAATATACTGGAGAAATTGTTATGAAAACTATCCAGATGGGGTGTATATAACATATTAAGTCATACTGTCATAAGATGCTGGAAGCAAACAAAAACTGGCTACCTTCAAATGTGTAGAAATTCCGGTTATTAGCTTCCTATCCTCTCAGGACGTAACACCAAGTAACTACTCCTTCCTTCTCCCTCTTCTATCACCACCTACGTTGTCAGACTAATGGACATCTGTCAGAATGACTGAAGTTCACCAGGAGGAGTCAACTGGTTAAGTGCAAAAGATTAGAAAGATCAGAAGTATTATAAAGCAGAATTAAAGTAACAGTCAAGTGACTACAGAAATTAACTATGTGATGCTGTGGTGATCTGAAAGAAAATGATCCCCAAAGGAAGTGGCACTATTAGGAGATGTGGCCTTGTTGAAGGAAGTGTGTCACAGTGGGGGTGGGCTTTGAGATCTCTTTTGCTCAAGCTTCCCTCACTATGATTTTCAGACGTCCTGTTACCTGCAAGGTGTAGGGCTACCAGCTATTTCTCCAGCACCACATCTGCATGCATACAGCCATGCTCTCTCCACCATGATGATAACAGACTAAACCTCTAAAACTATAAGCTGCCACCTCAATTAAATGTTTCCCTTTATAAGAGTTGCTGTGGTCATGGTGTCTCTTCACAGCAATAGAAATCCAAACTAAGACAGATGCTAACCAAGAAATATCTATGTTTTAAAATGAGTGTTTATAAAGATTCAGGTAAGAAGACTAGTGAGTAATAAAATGGAAAAGACCTTACTATAAAATGTTTAAAGTAGCCTGACAGTGGTGGCACACGCTTTTAATCCCAGCGCTCAAGAGGCAGAAGCAGGTGGATGTCTGTGAGTTCAAGACCACCCTAGTCTACAGAGTGAGTTCTAGGACAGCCAGAGATGTTACACAGAGGAACTGTCTTGAGAAAAAAAAGAGTTTATGACATTTAATCTAGAGCAGTTTAGGTCTCATCCAAAGGCACCCTCAGAAATGAGGGTACTAGAGCACTAAAAATAGCAAACAAGTGCTCCAAAAATCTAAAAAAGAAAGAATACATGTGTGTATTGAGGGAGAAAGTCAGGAGAGGAGGTCAGGTAGTTTCTCTTCTTCTTTTGAAGACCTTACAACACACACTGGAGGATTCTTGAAAGGTTGCCCAGATTTCACAGAAAACAAACTTTGAGTACAGCAGTCCACAAAACTAAACACTGTCCACAGGAAGTCATGCTACCACATAGTCTTCTACAAAAGAAATGCTTATGCCAGGAGTGGTGGTGCATGCCTTTAATCCTGGCACTGGGGAAGTGGAAGGTAGATTTCTGTGAGGCCAGCCAGGTCTACACAGTAAGAACCTGTCTAAAAAAAGGAAGTCTTCAAAGTTGCACATATGCATCCTGAATTGTTTTCAAGTGATCCTATTTAGAGGCAGTACCAAACCAGATTTCCTCAGTTCTCTTTCAAATCTAATTCTATACTATAAAGGGTTACTGTGATAGTTTGAATGTAATTGGTTCCCATAATCTTATATGGAGTGGCACTATTAGGAGGTGTGGCTTTGTTGGAGTGGGTATGGCCTTGTTGGAGGAAGTATGTCACTGTGGGGGTGGGCTTTGAAGTTTCCTATGCTCAGGATACTGCCCAGTGTCTCAGTCGACTTCCTGTTGCCTACAAGATGTAGGACTCTCAGCTACTATTCCAGTACCACGTCTGCCTGCATGCCTCTATGCTCCCTGTCATGATGATAATAGACTGAACCTCTGAAACTGTAAGCAAACCCCCTCAATTCAATGTTTTCCTTGTAACAGTTGCAGTGGTCATGTCATCTCTTCACAGCAAATAGAAACCTTAACTAAAACAGCTACATTTTGGTTTTCATTGTTGTTGGTTTTGATTTTTGTTTGGGGAAGGGTAATCTGACAATGTTACTTGCTCAGCATGCCCTTAAATCACTAGGCACAAGGAATACTCCTACCTCAGCCTCCAAAATAACCAGGACTACAGGCAGTGCATTAGCTTTTCAGTTTGAAAATGCAAATGGAAACAACATCTCAGCGTTCAAGTTAGGAATAACCATGCCAACCAGGGCACATGGTTCCCTCTGCCCCAGCACTTTGGTGCCACTGGACACACAGGAGGCAATATTGTTGGAGGAAGACTCCTGTCTAAGAAGAAGAAAAGCTGGAGTTTTACATCTGCTGCTCAGGCGCAAACTTTAACTTTGGGTGAGCCACTGTCTCTGGTTTTCTCATCTGTAAAGTGAAGGAATTAGGAACCAAGTAACCTCTAAATTCTTTTTCTTTCTAGAATTCTTTGAGTTTATAGCTCAGTAATTCTCTTCCAAAATGTATTCTTCCCCTGTAGTCAGTCTTTTTCCTCATTCTTTGTTACCCAAACGAAAGATAGGAATAACATTTAACTTGTTTCTAAAACCCTCCCTAACAGAGGATCATATCCTGTAAGCACATGGTACAATCAGCTTAAGGACTGAGTTTAATTACTCATTCTCTCCCTCTTGTTCTATGCGGATAGGTGTCCGTTTCTGTTTTCGGGGTCTGTGTGGTTTGCGTACAGACTGAAAATCTGACAAGGATGTTTTTGCCATTTCTAAACTCCCATTAGCACAGGTGTTTTGCCTCATCAGGCCTTCACCTGGTCCAGTCCCCCAGTGGGTTGCATTTGCTTGTCTGGGTGCTCAAGGACAGAGCTTATGCCAGAGACAATCACCCCTCAGGGCTACACTCCCTCATCTCACCGGGAGTCAGTTGAAACAAAGCTTTTCTTAAAGAGATGCTTTCTCTGATAGAAAAGAAAGCTTTACTCCTGGATAGTTCTGTTCTGCCCTGGCTGGGCTCTTTCCCCAGACAGCGTTCTGACTCAGCAGCACAACTGCTTCAGACACAGTTCAGCTTTACTGTTTTCCCAGAAAGGTCCTTACTCTGATAGGAAAGCTTTTTCTCACATTTCTTTTTGCAGCTGCGGACCTATCAACCAGGACTTGTAGGAAA
>CABHPQ010172443.1:0-10354 GCA_902168405.1 Peromyscus aztecus
AACTCCAAATACATACATTTCCCACAGTGCCTTTTTCTGTGACAGCAGAACTACATTTCCCAAATATCCTTTCTTTATATTATCAGAAATAACTTTTCCTTAGTGCCTGTCTCTACATGATGAGAATGACATTTTTTCACAGTTCCATTCTCTATGTCATCAAAACAACATATCCCACAGTTCCATTCTCTACATTGTCAAGACTACATTTCCCACAGTTCCATTCTCTATGTCACCAGAACTACATTTCCCAAAGTTCCAACCTCTAACTTCTCAGGGCAACAAATCCCACAGTGCCTTTCTCTAGGTCATCAGAACTATATTTCCCAATCTTCCTTTCACTGCCTCATCAAAACTCCATTTCCCACAGTGCTTTTCTCTCTGTCTTCAGAACTTCATTTCCTACAGTTCCATTCACTATGTCATTAGCACTACATTTCCAAAAATTCCAATCTCTTACTTCTCAGGACTCAATTTAACAGTTCCATTCACTATGTCATCAGAACAACATTTCCCACAGTTCCATTCACTATGTCTTCTGAACGACATTTCCATCTGTGCCTTTCTCCATGTCATCAGAACTACATTTCCCACAGTTCCATTTTCTACATATCAAGACTACATTCCCCAGAGTGTTTTTCTTTAACTCATGAAAACTACATTTAGCACAATTGTATTCACTATGTCATGAAAACTGCATTTCCCACAGTTCCATTCTCTACCTTCTCAGGACTACCTTTCCCACAGTGCCTTTGCCTGTGTAATCAGAACTACATTTCCCACAGTTACTTTCTTTCTTTCATCAGAACTACATTTCCCAGCATTCCATTCTAGATGTCATCAGAACTACATTTCCCAAATTTCCTTTCCCTACCTTTAAAATTACATTTCCTACCATTCTTTCCTGTGTCTTCAGAACTACATTTATCAGAGTTCCCCTCTCAGTGTCATCAGAATTCCATTTCCCACAGTGCTTTTCTCTGTGACATCAGAACTATATTTCTCACAGTACCTTTCTTTACATCATCAGAACTTCATTTCCTACAATTACTTTGGAAGTGTAATCAGAAATAAATTTCCCACAGTGCCTTTCTCTGTGTCATCAGATCGGCATTTCCTACAGTGACTTTCTCTACATCATCAGAACTACATTTCTCACAGTTCCATTCTCTACAATGTCAAGAATTCATAACCCAATTGTCTTTTTCTAACTCATGACAACTACATTTCCCACAGTTCAATTCACTATGTCATCAAAACTACATTTCCCACACTTCCATTTTCTCCCTTCTCAGGACAATGCTTCCCACAGTGCTTTTTCCTGTGTAATCAGAACTTCATTTCCCACATTTCCTTTTTCTCTTTCAGCAGAATTTCATTTCCCTGTTTTTGATTCCCTAAGTCATCAGAACTAAAATTCCCAAAGTTCCAATCCCCACATAGCCAGGCCTACATTTCCCATAGTTTCATTCTCTATGTCATCAGAACTACATTTCCTACAGTATATTACTCTATGTCATTAGAACTACATTTCTCACAGTTCCATTCACTGTTATCAGAACTACTTTTCCCAATGTTCCAATCTCTCACTTCTTAGGACTCCATTTTCCACAGTGCCCTTCTGTGTGTCCTCAGAACTACATTTCCCACAGTACATTTCTCTACATCATCAGAACTTTATTTCCTACTGTGCCTTTCTTTGTCTCTTCAGAAGTACATTTCCCTCAGTCACTTTCTTTATGTCATCAGAACTACATTTTTCACAGTTCCATTCTGTATGTCAGCCGAAATAATTTTCCCAAACTTCCATTCTCTAACTTCTCTGATCTACATTTCCCACAGTGCCTTTCTCTGGGTCATCAGAAATACATTTCCCAAAGTTGCATTCTCTACATTGTCATGACTACATTTCCCTGGGTGTCTTCCCTGGGTCACCAGAACTACATTACCCAAGTTCTATTCACTATTTCATCAGAACTACATTTCCCAAATTTCCATTCTCTAACTTCACAGGACTACATTTCCAACTGTGCCTTTCTCTGGGTCATCAGAGCTACATTTCCCAAAGTTTCTTTCCCTACCTCATCAAAACTGCATTTCCCACCGGGCTTTTCTCTGTGTCTTCAGTACTATATCTACCACAATAATATTCTCTGGGTCAGCCGAAAGACATATCCCACAGTTCCATTCTCTATGTCATCAGAACTACATTTTCCACAGTGTATGTCTCTGTGGCATCAGATCTATATTGCCAAAGTACCTTTCACTACATGAGAACTACATTTCCCACAGTGCCTTTATCTGTGTTATCAGAACTACATTTCCCAAACATAATTTCTCTACATAATCAGATCGACATTTCTTTCAGTTTCTTTCTCTACATCATCAGAACAACATTTCCTACAGTTCCATTCACTATGTCATCGGAAGTACATTTCCTAGAGTTCCATTCTCTGTGTCATCAGAATTACATTTCCCACAGTTCGATTCTCTACAATGTCAGGATTATGTTTCCCAGAGTGTCTTTCTCTCTGTCATCAGAACTACATTTCCCACACTTCCATATTCGACGTTCTCAGCACTACATTTCCCAACATGCTTCTGTCAGCGTCACCAGAACTACAATTCCCAAAGTTCCTTTCCCTATGTCATCAAAATTACATTTCCCACCATATCTTTCTCTGTGATGTCAGAAATACATTTACCACAGTGCCTTTGTCTGTGTAATTAGAACTACATTTCCCACATGCCTTTGTTTGTGTCATCAGAACTACATTTCCCACAGTGCCTTAATCTGCATCATCAGAACTACATCTCCCAGCGTTCCATTCTCTACATTGTCAAGACTTTATTTCTCACAGTTCCATTCTCTGTCATCAGAAATACATTTCCCACAGTTCCATTCAATATGTCATCAAAACTACATTTCCCACAGGGCCTTTCTCTACATCATCATAACTACTTTTCAAACAGTTCCATTCACTACATTGTCATGACTACATTTCTCTGAGTGTTTTCTCTCGGTCATCAGAACTACATTTCCCATAGTTCCATTCTATATGTCATCAGAACTACATTTCCCAGAGTTCCATTCCCTACCCCCTCAAGACTACATTTCCCCCATTTCTTACCCTACATCATCAGGACTACCTTTCGCATGGTGCCTTGCTCTTTGTCATAAGAAAGAACTACATTGTTACACAGTTCCATTCTTTATGTCATCACAACTACATTTCCCACAATGCCTTTCTCTAAATCATAAGAACTACATTTCCCACTTTTCCATCCTTTACATTGTCAAGACTTCATTTCCCACAGTTCCATTCTCTACATTTTAAAGACGACATTTTAAACAGTTCGAACCTCTATGTCATCAGAACAACATTTCCCACAGTGCCTTTCTCTGTGTCATCAGAACTACATTTCCCACAATTCCATTCTCTGTGTCATCATAACTACATTTCCCACAGTCCCATTCTCTACATTGTCAACATTATATTTCCCACAGTTCCATTCTATTTGTCATCAGAATAACATTTCCCAAACTTCCATTGTCTAACTTTTCAGGACTACATTTCCCACAGTGCCTTACTTTGTGTTATCAGAAGTGCATTTCCCTAAATGCCTTTCTGTACATCATGAGAACTACAGTTTTTCACAGTTCCATTCAATATGTCATCAGAACATATTTCCGCAGTTCCATTCACTACATAACAAGACTACATTTCCCACAGTTCCATTTTCTATGTCATCAGAACTACATTTCCCATAGGTCCATGCTCTAAAATGTCAGGACATCATTTCCCAGAGTATCTTTTTATAACCCTTCAGAACTACATTTCTTACTATTCCATTACCTGTGACGTAAAAATTATATTTCTCGCAGATACATTCTCTTCCTTCGCAGCACTACATTCCCCATAGTGCCTTTCATTGTGGCATCAGAACTACATTTCCCACAGTGCTTTCTCTACATCATCAGAAATGCATTTACAAGTGTGCCTTTCTCCATGTCATCAGAACTACATTTCCCACAGTTCCATTCTCTATGTCTTCAGAACTACATTTCCTACAGTGCCTTGCATTACATTATAAAAACAGTTCCATTCTCTATATTGTCAGGACTATATTTACAAGAGTGTCCTTCTCTAAGTCCTCAGAACTACATTTCCCACAGTTCCATTCACTATGTCATCAAAACTTCTTTCCCACAGTTCCATTCTCTACCTTCTTAGTTCTACATTTTCCACAGTGCCTTTCTCTGTGTCTTCAGAAGTACATTTCCCACAGTGCCTTTCTCTCTTTCATTAGAACTACAATTCCCACAGTTCCTTTCACTGTGTCAAAAGGACTACTATTCCCAGAGTGTCTTTGCCCAAGTCATCTGAACTACATTTACCCCATTTCCATTCACTATGTTATCAAAACTACACTTCCCACAATTCCATTCTCTACCTTCTCAGGACTACATTTCACTGTGTGCCATTCTCTGTGTTATCAAAACAACAATTTTCGACGTCACTTTCCCTACATCATGAAAACTACATTTCCAACCGAGCATTTTTCTGTATCTTCAGGAGAACATTTTTCACAGAGCCTTTATCTGAGTATTTTCCCACAGGGCCTTTCTCTCCTTCATCAGAACTACATTTCCCACATTTCCATTCACTATTTCGTCACAACTACACTTCACACAGTTCCATTCTCTACAATGTCAGGACTATATTTCCCTGTGTGTCGGTTTCTAAGTCATCAGAACTTCATTTACCACATTTCCATCACTATGACATCAAACCTACATTTCCCACACTTCCATTTTCTCCCTTCTCACAACTACATTTCCCACTGCGCTTTTCTCTCTGTCTTCACAACTACATTTACCACACTGGCTTTCTCTGTGTAATCAGAACAACATATCTCATAGTGCCTTTCTCTGTGTGATCAGAACTACATTTCATTCAGTGCCTTACTCTACGTATTCAGAACTACATTTTCCACAATTCCATTGTCTATGTCATCAGGACTGCATTTCCCACAGTTCCATTCTCTACATTGGCAAGACTACATTTCTCACAATTCAATTCCCTATGTCATCAGAACTACATTTACCAGAGTCTCATTCTCTACATTGTCAACAATACATTTTCCACAGTTCCTGTAGCTAGAGTTTTCCTGCCTGGTCCACTGTCAGGACAAATCTCTGTGTACCGCCTTTCCCACAGCCGCTCATACCCAGCCAAGTAAACGCAGAGACTTATATTGCTTACAAACTGTATGGCCGTGGCAGGCTTCTTGCTAACTGTCCTTATATCTTAAATTAATCCATTTCTATAAATCTATACCTTGCCACATGGCTCATGGCTTACCAGCGTCTTCATATGCTGCTTGTCCTGGCAGCAGCTGGCAGTGTCTCCCTCTGCCTTCCTGTTCTTTTCTCCTCTCTGTTAGTCCCACATATACTTCCTGCCTAGCCACTGGCCAATCAGTGTTTTATTTATTGACCAATCAGAGTAATTTGTCATACAGACCATCCTACAGCACTTCCCCTTTTCTTTTTCTTTTCTTTTTTTTTAAAGAGGAAGGTTTTAACTTTTACACATCTCCAAAGCCAGCTTGGTATATTTGGGAATTTGGGTGTAGCTTCTCTTACTACTTCCTGCCGGAGGGGGGCGTTGTATCTTATGGGGACACAAAGAAAATTTTAGGATCATGGAGTAGTCCATGAGGGTGTATCGTCTGAGTCAGTTGCCTTGAAATGGTTCTGGATGTTGGGTCATCTGGGCCTTGGTGTCATCAGAGACCTTCAGGGGTTCTTGGCTGGTCAAACCTGATATATCTTAATCTGGAACAAATCCATAGCCTCTGGCTTTCTGTGGAAACAAAAGCAGAGCTTCCTTTCCAAAGCAACATATCCTTACATCCAAATTTTGAAGTCAAGGTATCTTTAAAATATACATATTGGTTTAACTCAGCCTCCTTTACAATCAAATATCTCTCTGCAGTTACGAATCCCAAAGACAACACAATGCAGATTCTCTGTGTGATATCCATCTTTATGTGGCTTATATTTTATACTACCTTTACTGTCTCTTTAAAGACTTTATTTTTCAAAACTATTTCTTTATATAATGGTATATATTTCTTTTTATCTCTCTTTGAAGCCTACGTACATTTTTACATATATTTAAAGCATTTAAAGTCTTGTTCCATCTGAATCTGTCTTATTGTGAACCTGTTACTTTAAACTGCAGCATTCTAAGATTGAACCAGCGCTGTGGCTGCTGGCTCCACCCACCTCAGCTTCCCAACATGGCGGTGATATGTTTACCGCCAGCTCTGGGAGCCTTCGTGTGTCTATGCTTCTATCAAAGCAGCGTGTAGCCCAGAAAAGTCTTTTTTTGTTTTGTACTAGCAAAGGCTAAATCCACCATGCAGCTTAATGTGCCACTTCCAGAGGTCTCATTCCTGCCATACTGCAGCTCACACGCACATGCCAGGAACCCACAAGTAGCTCAAACTGGCAAGCTGCCACTCATTTGAGGGAGATAATTAGGACACTCTTTTTAGCTCCGTTTTAGAATCTTCTTTTTATGCTTTTTCAGGTTTTAAGTGGAAATTTCTGCCCCTTGTTCTGGCGCCAAATGTAGGTGTAACCAATGGTTTTATTAAATAAAAAACAGAACCAATGCAAGGAAGAAAGCCAAGAGGTCAGAGCTAAGAGCTAAAACCTTACCCTTCCTCCTGCGGTGGTCCTACCTCTCCGAACCAGCTACTTCCTGTGTTAAAGTCCTTATATAGAGTTTCTGTTCTGCCTTCTTATTGGTTCTAAACCCAACCACATGACCGCCTCTTCACGGCCTGTCTGTATAGACCTCCAGGTATTCCATGGTTGGTATTGAGATTAAAGGCATGTGTGTCCAATGCTGGCTGTATCCCTGAACACACAGAGACTTACCTAACTCTGCCTAACAAGTGCTGCTTCTACAAGCTTAGTCCACCACCGCCCTGCTTTCCTATGGCTTGCTAATAGCTCTAACCCCCAAGCAACTTTATGTATTAACATCCAAATAACATTTTAGTACAAAAGAAAATATCACCATAAGCTCCCTTTTCTTTGTCATATGAACTACATTTCCCAAACTTTCATTCTCTAATTTCTAAGGACTAAACATCCCACAGGGCCTTTCTCTAGTTCATCAGAACTACATTTTTCACAGTCCCATTCTCTACATTGTCAAGACTACATTTCCCACAGTTCAATTCTCTGCCTTACTAGGACTACATTTCCCAAAGTTCCTTTCCCTGTGTAATCACAACTATATTTCCCATATTTCCTTTCTCCTTTCATCAGAACTACATTTCCCCCAGTTCCTTTCTCTATGTTATCTACATTTCCCAAGTTCCATTCTCTAACTTCTCAGGACTACATTTCCCACCATGCCTTTCTCTTGGTATTCAGAGCTAGATTTCCTAAAGTTACTTTCCCTACCTCATCAAACTCCATTTCCCACCGTGCCTTTCTTCATTTCTTCAGAACTACATTTCCCTATGTGCCTTTCTTGAATTCATCAGAACTATATTTCCCAGAGTTCCATTCTCTACATATCAAGACTACATTTCTCACTGTTCCATTCTGTATGTCATCAGAACTACATTTCAAACAGTTCCATTCTAAACATTTTCAGGACTATGTTTCCCACACTTCCATTCTCCATGTCATCAGAACTATATTTCCTAGACTTCCATTCTCTTCATTGTCAAGACTACATTTCCACATTCAATTCTCTATGTCATCAGAACCACATTTCCCACAGTTCTGTTCACTTCGTCATCATAACTACATTTCCCACACTTCCATTCTCTATGGCTTCTGACTACATTTATCAAAGTTCCATTCCCTATCTCCTCAGGACTTTATTTTGGCCAGTTTCTTTCCCTATATCATCAGGACTACATTTCCCACAGTGCCTTTCCTATGTCATCAGAACTACATTTTCCCACAGTTCCATTCACTATGACATGAAAAATATATTTCCCAAAGTTCCATTCTCTGCCTCTTCACAACTACATTTCCCACAGTGCCTTTCTCTGCATCATCAGAACTATATTATCAAGGTTTCATTTCCTACCTCATCAAAACTCCTTTTCCCACCATGCTTTCCTCTGTGTCATCAGAACTACATTTCCCACAGTTCTTTCTCTATATCATCAGAATTTCATTTCCCACAGTACCTTTCTTTGTGACTTCAGAACTACATTTCCCTCTGCGCCTTTCTCCATGTCACCAGAACTACATTTCCCACAGTTCCATTCTCTATATCATCAGAACTACATTTCTCTAAATTGCACTCTCTAACTTCTCAGGAATACATTTTCCACGGGGCCTTTCTGTGAGTATTCAGAACTACATTTCCCACCATGCCTGTCTCTGTGTCTTCAGAACTACATTTCGCACAGTTCCATTCACTATATGATCAGAATTACATTTCCCAAACTTCCATTCCATAACTCCTCAGTACTAAATTTCTCCCAGATTCTTTCCTTACATCATCAAAACTGCAATTCCCACAGTGCTTTCCCTGTGTCACCAGAATTACATATCCCTCTCTGCCTTTCTCTATATCATCAGAAATACATTTTTTCACAGTTCCAATCTCTATGTCATCAGAACTACATTTCCCACAGTTACATTCTTTCCGTTGTCAAGACTATATTTCTGACAGCTCAGTTCTCTATGTCATCAGAACTACAATTCCCAAAGTTCCATTTTCTACCTCCTCAGGACTATATTTTCCACAATTCCTCTCTTTGTGTCATCAGAAATAAATACTTACAGTGCCTTTCTCTGTGTCACCCAAACTACATTTACCACAGTGCTTGTGGGTACATGAGAAGTACATTTTCCCACAGTTCCATTCTCTATGTCATCACAACTACATTTTCCCACAGTTACATTCTTTATGTCATCAGAACTACATTTCCCACAGTTCCATTCTCTATGTCATCACAACTACATTTGTTTATTGATCTGGTTACTTGTGTTCAATAAGGAGAGTTTGGATAATAGACTTTTGTCAGGGTAGATGTGTGTTTATTTATCTGTACTTGGTTTCAGTGTGTACATTTTGAATAGTAGACTTTTGTCAGGGGAGAATTATGTTTTATTGTTTGTGATTCTTGAGTTCAAAAAGACATTTTGGATAGTAAATTTTTGTCAGTGGAGAATTTTATTTTATTTGTCCTGATTCTTGCGTTCAATAAAGACATTGTGGATAGTAGACCTTTGTCAGGGGAGAATTTTGATTTTTTTCTGCATTCTTGGGTTCAGTTCGTACATTTTGGATAGTAGAACTTTGACAGGTGAGAACTTTTTTTAATAGGCTGCATTATTGGGTTCAGTGTGTACATTTTGATAGTAGACCTTTGTAGGGAAGAATTTTGTTTTATTTGTTTGATGCCTGGGTTCAGTATGTACATTGTGATAGTCCTCTGTCAGAGGAGACGTTTGTTTTATTTGTCTGGATTCTTTGGTTCAATAAGGACATTTTGGAGAGTAGATTTTTAAGGGGAGATTTTGTTTTATTTGTCTGAATTCTGGGGTTCAATGAGGACATTTTGGATATTAGACAATTTTCAGGGTAGACTTTTTTTTATTTGTCTGGATTCTTGTGTTCAATAACATTTTTGATAGTAGACCTTTGTCAGGGGAGAATTTAATGTTATTTGCCTGGATTCATGAATTCAGGTGTGTACATTGTGGATACTAGACCTTTGTCGGGTGACAATTTTGCTTTATTTATTCAGAATATGGGTTCGATAAAGACATTTTGGATAGTACACCTTTCAGGGGAGAATTTTCTTTTATTTGTCTGGATTCATGGGTTCAATAAGGAAATTTTGGATAGCAGACTTTTGTGAGTAGAGAAAATTGTTTTTGTCTGGAATCTTGGGTTCAATAAGGAATTTTGAGTTCTAGACGTTTGTCAGGGCAGAATTTTTTTTTATTTGTTTGGATTCTTGGTTTCCATAAGGATATTTTGGATAGTAGACATTTGTCAGGGGAAATTTTGTTTATTATGTGGGGATTGCTGGGTTCAGTGTGTACATTATGTACAGTAGACCTTTGTCAAGGGAAAATTTTGTTTTGTTTGTTGGAATTCTTGTTTTCATTGTGTACGTTTTGGATAATAGACCTTTGTCAGGGGAGAATTTTGTATTATTTGTCTGGATTCTTGGGTTCAATAAGGACATATGGATAATAGACCTGTGTCAGCATAGAATTTTTTTCATTTGTCTGAATTTGTGAGTTTAATAAGGACATTTTAAATAGCAGACCTTTCTGAGTATATTTTTT
>CABHPQ010172444.1:0-45861 GCA_902168405.1 Peromyscus aztecus
CATCCCTAAAGGCCACAAGATTAGGAAAGTATCTGCCTTCTCAGGTGGCTGAGGTTCATACTCAACATTAATTGTAAATATTTGTCATTTCACAGTGTATTGATTGGTTGGTCTTTGCTGTTTATTAAGATGTGAGTTGCCAAACGTTTGCCAATACTCAGTTGTTGAAAGCTAAAATACTGCAGAAAACATGACTTATAATTATGAAACTAGATCTTACAATCTAAAAACAAGGAGGTGTCTCTAGCTTCCAATGACTTTTTCCTCTGTTACTGTGCTGTTTTTGTTAGGGATCCTGCAAAGCCCAGCTTTTCAGCTCTTGTGAATTTAATGGTTACCCTATTTTTTCTGTTGTACTAGTGTTATCTATTCACTATCCCATATGATTGTGTTGGGGTGCCTCTATTTCAATGTTTTTGCCTCAGCAGACTTTTATTAGCAGCCCATTATGCATATGGCACCATGTTTCATCTACTCTATCAGTTTGATTTAAAAAAATCAGATTTGTTTAGTCCTAGACTCAACAATAATCTTGGTAGCTTCTCTTACTCCTTAGTTGTGTAACGAAGGTACAGAGGCATTCCATTACCATTGTATCAGAAATCCTCTGAGTAATATGGTCTGAATTACTCATTCTATGGTGCCCATGCTCTTAACACTTTTGATCTGTCTGCTATGAGCAATCTAAAGGAGTAACTCGAAGATGTGGAGTATACTTTGGTCCCAGTAATTTCATTTCTCTGAACTGCCATCATGTCATATTCTGCTTCCCTATTTCTTTCAGTAAACATAAAATGTTCTAATTGTCCAAGCCATTCACTATTACCTGAGACTTATGTTTGTGTGGTGTGGTGTGTGTGTGTGTGTGTGTGTGTGTGTGTGTGTGTGTGTGTGTTTGTGTGTGTGGTGTACTGTAGTTTGTCTCTAGATCAACTCATCAAATATTTTCATGGTTTCTGAAGCCCAGCCTGTGAGTTTAAGTTAATTATAACAAAGGATCACAAACTGCATCTGCATGGCTTAAAGATAATCATCATCATCATCATTATCACCATCATCATTTTCCCCCACCTTCTACCGTGTAGACCAGAATGCTGATGTCATGATGCCTTCAGAGTTGGTTTTATCTTAGACCTCTCCTCAGTATGTAGCTAGGTATCTTATTCCTGTTTCTTCATACTGTAACCAACTGTGTCCACATCTTTATAAGGATACTAATTTTATTGAGTTAGTTCCTAACCATAATGACTTTATTTTAACTTAATTATCATGTTAAAACCATGTCTCCAAAGTCAATCACATTTTAAGAGTCTAATGATCACGATTTTTCCATATACATTCTGAGATTCTTCCAACTGAGATCACCAAGTACACTATCATTTCCTAACTGTTGATTGGAACCATCCAGCTCTTTCTTTTCAGCTTCCTTTTTTCCCTGCTGTTCCAAGCTGGCTAAACCCCAGTCTATTAACCTGGGTTGTCTCCTGACTAGTCACCAGCATTTGAGAAGATTAATAATGCTGGATGCACATGCCACTGCAGTATTGTCAATGTTCTAAATTAATGACCTAGTTTGAAGTGGTCCATATAACAGTTATACCTTACTTGCCTGGTTAATTCCACTCAGTGAAATGACATTTTCAAGCCTTCTTTCTCTCCTTAATCTTCTTACAAGCCTTCTGATATGTTCTACAATGTGTGAAGATGTACTGCTGTGATTGTTGTAAAAAAAAAAAAAAAAAAGCTGATGATCCAGTAGCTAGCCAGGAGGTATAGGAGGGGTTTCTGTGGAGAGAAAGGAAGAGGAGGAGGGATCTAGGCATGCAGGACATTCGAGGAGACATAGAGTCAACAGGAGGTACAAGATGGAAGGGAGGTAACCTCACATGATAGAACACAGGTTTGTTGATATGGATCATCTTACTAGCTATCTTACTCTGGGAATCTCTTGTCTCTGCCTTACATCTTCCAAAATTACAGGCAGGGTCAAATACCCACCTAGCGTTTAAATGGCTTCTGAGGATGTGAACTCACATCTTCACTCTTGTGTGGTGTATGTTTTATCAACTGAATTATCATTCAGGCCTTGTAAAGTCTTTGTTTCAATGGTTTATCCTTTTGCTTTCTAACTCTTCAACAACTTCTAAGATATTTAATGTGAATATACACATAAGATATGATATCATCTGCTTTAAAATAGAATTCCATCACTGCAAGTTTTTTTTTTTTTCTGGTAAAATGTATCAGGATTTGCCTGTGAATACTGCCTTCAAATTCTTGTCCTCTGTCCAGCAGCTTTGAGTTTTACTCCCTCTTCCCTCATCTATTCTCTTGGTTGCCAGTAGCTTCCAGGTACCTGTTAATGAATTCTAAGTGTTTGTTAGTTGTAGTTCTCCATCCTGGATTTTAGCTACTTGTTCCTTTGCTCACCTTTTCCACCAGTTGTTGGCTCAGCCCCATCACTTCTCAGTCCATGTTTGATGAAGGACTCAGTACTTGGTCTTCTCTCCTTCACTATTTTTATTCTGACCTATGCTATTTTTGTACTGTCCATAGCTAGATTGGGACATAGTTGCAGCACAAAGGGACCACATGAGAAAGTTAAGTGTTAATAGTCACAGAGTTCAAATAGATTCCCAATGACTAGAAAATTGCTATTAATTTTAAGTAGGCAAGACCAGGAATTCCGGTTTTCTAAAAGGAGACTATGAGACATGGGCGGGAGCAGAAGGTGCAGAGACAGAAACAGATATAGACAGACAGCAATTGGGTGATAGGATTGGGTAGGGGTATGAATGGTCCTGTAATCAAATAATATATACAGTGTACATACTAGCAATCTAGGAATTCAGCTGTTGTATATAAGAGAAGATGGTACATTACTATGTTTATGCAAAACAAACAAAACTATTATAAATGTTAATGCTGCCCTGAGATTAAAAAATAGAGAAAAGGTGGTATTTTTCAAGATGTATTTTCTTTCAAGGTTCCATGTAGCCTAAACAGGCCTCAATATTTTATGTAGACCAGAATGACCTTGACCTTGTCATTTTGATCCTTTTGCCTCCACAATCCAAGTGCTGTGATTATGAGCATTTGCCATCACTCTGGGTTAATTGCCTGATAGGTTAAGTGCTGGGGATCAATTCAAGGGTTCCATACATGTTAAGAAGCAGTCTCTTCACTAAACCACACTATGCAGCCCTATTGAACATGGTATCACTTATCATGTATGAAGTTACTTATAATAAAGCACTTTTAGTATAATTTTGCCTCGATAATTGGTGTTGATAAGAAAGATATAATTAAGTTTTTATTTCTTTATATTTATTAGATCATTATAGATATTTTAAAATTATATGTATAGTAGGCATTTTATATGTGAATATTATTTTATGGCTATAAAAGAGATCTTAAGAATGTATAATAATATGAGGGCAATGGGCATGATGAGTTGGAGTCAGCCACAGATGATCTCACATGACATTAGCTCACAAAATGTTCTGCATTTTATTGATTAATCTTTTTCTCCCTGCCAACCATAATCAAGAGTCATACTTTCAATCACCTACTTAACATTCCCTTTTAGGATTCTTACGGACGTAATAAAATGTGAACGACACCTTTAAAACCTTTTGCCTCACCCTTCCCTTCTCCCACTGTGAAATAACCCCACTATTTGCCTAATTTCTCAGTTAAAGAGCTAAAAATGCATTGATTACACATTATCAGTTCCCCCATCCATTTACTCAGCATATATTTTTGCTCCCCATACTCTCTATTTCATATCAGAGAATTTCACTGCCACCTTCATCCATTTGCTTTAACATATATTAGTCTGGGAGGCAGCAGACATATTTCTTGTTCTTTACCCAAATTTGACATCTCTGTGGAACCTGAGATCTAGGTACCCAAGATAATCATAAACTTTTTCTCTTTGAATTCAAAAAATTACAATCCAGAAAGCTCAAAGAAATGTTTGAGCATGTATGTTTGCTCATTTGTACAATTTCAGTCACAGAATGGCAATAGTGACTCATTTTGTAATATAGAGCATTAGAAATAGGCTGAGAGACTGGGCATCTTTTTGTATAAACAGCCCAACTGCACACTGAACAATTCAATTTCTATTCCTCCCATCACTCTCTCTCTCCCTTCTTTCATCTCTTCTTATATTCCTCCCCCATTTTTTTTTATTCCCACTCCTTCTATTTGAAATCATCATCCATTTCTGTACAGGAAAAAGAAAAGAGAAATAAGCCAGACCATAGAGTTTGGAATACTTAATCATCAAGTTTAAGGAATACAAGACCCACAGTTGAAGTAGACATTTCTTTATTTGATAAATATTTTTTGAAATCCTACAAATGTTAAACAGCACTCTGTTGGTAGAGATACATGGTGAAGGAAGGACATGGTATTTTTCCTTAGAGATTTATTACAGATTAAATAACCCAGTGACTAATAATTTCTCTCAAGAAGAGTACCTGGCAAAAATTGATAGTGGGAAATTAGAGTACTTGATAAAATGCAGCTAGGTAGATGTCTTTTGAGAAGTGACTTTGAATAGAGACCTGACTTGGGAGGAGATATCAATTTAAAACTCAGAAGAAGTAGATGAGGGGCAGAAAGTAGCTATGTTTCTGCAAGAATATAGTTGGTTGTTTTTGCTCTTTTAGTGGGCCTTCCGCCCAACTCCCAAATAAATCACTCACAGAAACTTATTTTTACTTACAAATGCCCAGCCTTAGCTTGGCTTGTTGCTAGCCTTAACTTTAAATTATCCCATCTACCTTTTGCCTCTGAGCTTCTACCTTTCTCTTACTTCTGTAGATCTTACGTACTCCATGGCTGGCTGTGTGGCTGGGTGGCTGGCCTCTGGCATCCTTCTCTCTCTCTCCTCTCTACTCTCTCTCTCCTCCCTGCTCTCTGTCCCTGTCTCTGTCTCTCTGTCTCTCTCTCTCACTTGCTCCTTGATCTTCCTTCATTCTCCCTGATTTCTCCATCTATTTATTCTCTCTGCCTGTCAGCCCCACCTGTCCTATCTCCTGCCTTGCTACTGTCCATTCAGCTCTTTATTAGACCATTAGGTGTTTTAGACAGGCAAGTAACACAGATTCACAGAGTTAAACAAATGCAACATAAAAGAATGCAACATGTCTTTGCATCATTAAATATATGTTCCACAGCATAAACAAATGTAATACATCTTAAAATAATATTCTACAACAGAAGAAGATGAAGGCCATTGGACCTATTGCATTAAAGAATAGGATGTTGGGAGAAAGGCCAGGTAACAGTTGGCTATGCTCAGATTTGTCCAAAGAATGTGTACTTACTTTTAGGTGATAGGAAATTTGGGAACTGTATTTTTTTCACAAGACATAATCTAATTTATGCTAAAATCATCTGTCCTTTGTGCAGAGAATAAATGATAGGAAACATCAGTGATAATTTTTAACATGAGCTATCATGACTGTCAGTGGAGGGAGATGATGATTTTGATATAAAGGGGTAATGGTTAGGTAACAGAATAAGAAGAGTCAGACGTTGATTAATGTGAAGGGAAAATGATGTGAGAGAGGATGCATGGAACTCTGTTATGGGTGGTTTTCTCAGATCTCAAAAATAAGTAATCTCATGAATACCCATAGAAGTAGGGAGAATAACAATATAAAAAATTTCCTCTAGTATCTGAGTGGATTCCTTATGAGACATCATAATTTAAGGCAAATGCACACACCTTACTGTGTCTTCTGAACTCTGTATTTGGAGTGCACAGTCTTCTGCTAAAAGCCAGTGGATTTCTTATATGGTAGATTTGTGTAGGACTAGTAGAATTCTGCATAGTAGAAAAGCATTTTAGTTATGACATGGCAGACCTATTGAAGCTTGGTGGCCAAAAGTGAACTTGTTAAATGCTATTTGAAAACATAAGTTAATAATAAGCCTATTGTCAGCTAAGTACCAAGACAAAAGTGATGCTGATTTAAAAATTTGAAATCGTATTTTAGCCTTTATATTTGATTCTTACCATAATTTATGGGGATATTTCTATATTCTATATAATGCTATCAAAATTAAGTTGCTAATTTAAAGAGAAGAAACATTTATAATCCAGCATTACCAAATCCCCTTACAAAATAATAAGATCATTTGGAGGTGAGGGTCAGTACTTATGAGGATATTCTTAGCAAGTGTGAGGCTCTGTTTCATCCTTAACACAACAACAACAATGACAATAATAATATCTCACCTGAGTGTTACTGAATGTCCTTACATAGACATCAGGCAACACATCAAGTCATTCTCCATTTGCACCAGGTGGTCAGGCTCCTGATGCAGAAGAGGTGTTTCAGAATGAAATTTGCCAGGCTTTGACTTACCCGATTTTTCAGTATTTTTGATTTTGAAAGAATGTGACAAAAGAAAGGTGTAAACTAGGTGAAGAGCAAACAAACTCCCAATCAAAGAGGTACAAGTATAAAAATGAGAACAGAAAAAAACATAAACAGAGCTACAGGACCCTGGGCATTCTTGGGAGTGTTTAATAGGGACCCTGGTTTCTAAAGTCAATGATTTAAGAATCAGGTAGAAAAACTGTCAATAAAGTAGAGTTATCTTCAGCCAGCTGTGGAGGTAGAATTGCCAGCCTTTGTACACTTTTGCCTTGGAAAGTTAAAAAATCATATGACATTTTAGAAATAATATTCAATATCATTTTAACATATAATTGTGCATGTTTTGAAAAAATTAATTTTAAAATTTAAAAATGTTTTTCCATACAGTATAATTTCTATGGTTTCCCTTTCCCCAACTCTTCTCAGATCCTCTCTACCTACCCACTAACCCACTCTAAGACATTTCTATCTCTCTCTTTAGAACACAAAGAGGCAAACAAAACAAAAAGAAACAAGCCAGACAATAATTCTGTTTAATCATATTGAGAGTAATGTCTTTATTATGCCATGTAGGAAAAAATGATCAGATTATAGCTTGAAAGGCATGTTCACCAAATCTACCATCTAAACAAAAGTGTACATCAGTAAAGATGAGCAAACCCAAATAATACAATTGTAGAAACTTTAAATAGCAAATGGAGATGGTGTGTTTTTATTTCTTAGTTTTTTGTTTGTTTTATTCTGTGCTGAGATAGAATCCAGGATTTTGCACATGGTGGGCAAATGATGTGTAATTGAGTATATCCCCAGACTTGCTTATCTTAAAGCAAAGTTTATAACCTATCTATCTATCTATCTATCCATCCATCTATCTATCTATCTATCTATCCATCCATCCATCTATCTATCTATCTATCTATCTATCTATCTATCTATCTATCTATCTATCTATCTATCTATCTATTTTGTGCATACAAGTGCACACATATAAGCACATGCATGTGTGAGTGTGTGTATGTGAGTGTGTATGTATTTGTGTGTGTGTATTTGTGTGTACATGCACCATGGTATCCATGTGCAGATCGGAGGACAACTTGTGGTAGGTGGTTCTCTCCTTCTAGCACGTGAGTCCTGAGGAAAGAATTCATGTTGTTGGAATCAATTGCAGGTGCCTTTATCGGCTAAGTCATCTTGCTATTCTCTGCTTGATTTTCAGGTGTATAATGCTTTTCTTTATTTAAGTAGGCCTAGTCGTGACTTCAAATAAACATATTTTCTTAAGATGCATTTCTTGTATTCATGTCTGGAACAATGCTTGTGTGTGCATGTGTGTATAAAAACTTAGGACGGGGAGGGGTGAGAAGTAGAGGTTAGGAATGTCTTTTGTTGAAATAAAATAGAACAGGAAAGTTGATTCTTTACAGTGATTTGTATAAATGTGACATTTCTTTATATTTACCTTCTAGAGCTGTGATTTAGAACATTACTTCTCCAAATTTAGTGTATAGGCGGGCATTTGGTGATTGTCAACATGCAGCTTCAGTTCCAGCAGGTCTGATGTGGGGTCTGCACATCTGCAGTTCTAGCAGATCCACAGGTGATAAAGTTATGACTATGCCACACATTGACAGTAGAAGTTTTAGAAGAATCTTACTTTTCAGCTTTCAGTGAAAGTTTTCTACTTCAAGAGTCTCATATAATTTTGAAAGTTCTAAAAGATTATTTTACTTAAAAATTTCACTTCTGACTTATATTTTGACAGTTTTGGATCTTTATATACTGGTGACTTGATTTCTATTGAGTAACTTTCAAATTGTAATATATTGTAGTTAGACCATCTCAAAATGACCTATCAGCATTATGAATGAACGCATGAAGAAGAAAGCATTGCCAGGTTTAGGGATTCCTGCCTTTAAGTTGATCATTTTCTCAAGATTATAGTCTTTCTGGTTACATCCTGTACTCTATTAGGTAGTGCCATTAATACAAATGTATGTCTTCCATGCTGTGCAGTGATCAATCTGTCCTTAATCAAAATGTCCTAACTTTTTATAAAAATAAACGGGTGAGGCTGGAGAGATGGTCTGCATTTTGGAGCACTGGGTGACACTTCAGAGGATTTGGGTTTGTCTTCCAGCACCCACACAGTGGCTCACAACTGTCTGGCATTCCAGTCTGTTGGATCCAATGTCTTCTTTTGGCCTCTGAGGCCACCAGGCATGCACGTGGTACCCAGGAATACATGAAAGAAAAACATCAGACCACCAGGCCACCAGGCATGTGTGTGGTGCACAGCAATACCGGTGCACATAAAATAAAATAAAATAATAAATTTGAGAAAAATACAGAAATGTACTTGGGAAGACTGGGAGAAAATAGTAAATACAAAGGCAGTCAGAAGTATCAGCAGTGTTTAAATCCAGGTAACTACAAAATCCTGGAATCTGCTTAATCCTGTCTGATTTCCTAGTTAGACCTGTTTACAGCTCTAGATATTAGTTTACTCTTTCTTTTTAAAAAATCCCTCACCATTTACGCTAGATATATGTTTTACAAAGTGTCTACTGCATTATATTTTCATACTACCCCTCAAATGACTCTTAATTTTAGCTATCTCTCCCCCATATTGCCTCCTTTGTCCCCCTCTTCTCACTTTGTCCTCTGGTTCTAGTCTCCCCAAGCCATTCATAATTATTTGTTTTATTTTTCTTTCTGAGGGGATCTATCTGTCCTCACCCTAGTCCCTTACTATAGACCTATTCTCCATTATTCTACAAATGGTAGCCTGGTTATCATTGACTTAAACAGTTAATATCCACATATAAGTGAGCACATACCATAGTTGTCTTTCCGGGCCTGCATCACATCACTTAGGATGATTTTTTTTTCTAGTTCCACCAATTTGTCTGTAAATTTTATTTGTAATTCTTCATTGTGTAAATGTACTACATTTACTTTATCCATTAATCTGTTGAGGGACATCTACATTGTTTCCAATTTCTGACTCTTATGAAGAGAACAGCAATGAATATGGTTGAACAAGCCTCTCTACAGCAGGATGAAGCTTCCTTTGGGTATATGCCCAAGAGTGTTATAGCTGGATCTTGAGGTAGGTCAATTCCCATCTTCCCGAGGAAATGCCACATGGATTTCCATAGTAGTTGTACAAGTTTGCAGTTCAACTAGGAAAGAATGAGTGTTCCCCTTACTCCATATTCTTTCCAGGATGAACTGTCACTAGTGATATTGATCTTACCCATTCTGACAGGTGTAAGATGAAACCTCCAAGTAGTTTTGATTTTCATTTCCCTGATAACTAATGACTTTGAACTTTTCTTTAAGTTTTTCTCAGCCATTTGATTTTCCTCTTTTGAGAATTATCTGTTTCAAACTGTATCCCCATGTTAATTGTGTTATTAGCTTTCTTGGTATCTAGTTTTTGAGTTCTTTTTATGTTTTGGATATTAGCCCTCTATCAGATGTGTAGTTGGTAAAAATCTCTTCTCATTTTGTAGGCTGCCACTTTGTCCAGAAAATGCTGTCTTTTGCCCTACAGAAATTTTCTCAGTTTCATGAGGTCCCATTTTATTAATTGTTATTCTTCATGCTTATTATGTATTCTGTTTAGAAAGTTTTTTCCTGTGCAAATGACTTCAAGACTATTTCTCATTTTCAATTCTATCAGCTTCAGTATATGTGATTTTATGTTGAGATCATTATCCATTTGGAGTTGAGTTTTGTGCAGGGTGATAAGTCTGGATCTATTCGAATTCTTTTACATGTAGCCATTCATTTTTGACCAAGACCATTTATTAAAGATGCTTTCTTTATATACAGTGTATATTTTTGGATTCTTTATCTAAACCAGGTTTCTGTGGGTGTGTAGATTTATGTCTGTGACTTGATTACATTGGTTGACTTGTCTCTTTTTGTATCAATGCCATGCCACTTTTATTACTATACCTCTGTAGAACAACTTGAAATCAGGGATGGTGGTACCTCTACCAGTTCTTTCATTATTCAGAATTGTTTACAATATCCTAGTTTCTTTTGTATTTCCATATGTAGTTGAAGATTTTCCTCTCAAAATCAGTGAAAACTTGTGTTGGAATTTTGATAGGGATTGCATTGAATTTGTAGATTGTTTTTGGTAGGATGGTCATGTTCGCAACATTAATCTTACCAATCCATGAGCTGGGGAGCTCTTTCCACTTCTGACAGCTTACTCAACTTCTTTTTTCAGTGTCTTAAAGTTTTATCATAGTCTTTAACTAGCTTAGTTAGAGTTATCTTTCTATATTTTCTATTATATGAGGTGAATGTGAAAAGTGTTGTTTCCTTGATTTTGTTCTTGGTCCATTTGTCATTTGTATATAGAAATCCTAGTAGTGTCTCTTTGCGAGTTAATTTTGTATCTAGTTACTTTACTGAAAGTGTTGTTGTAGGAGTTTCCTAGTAGAATTTTCAGGATTACACATGTATACTATTATATTATCTGCAAATAAAGACACTTTTTATTTTCCAATTTGTATCTCCTTAATCTCCATCAATTGCCTAATTTCTGGAGCTAAGAATTAAAGTAATATACTGAATAGATACAGATACTGGACAGCTTTGTCTTCTTCCTCATTTTAGTGTCATTGATTTGGGTTTTTCTCCTTTTAAGTTGATATTGGCTATGGGCTTGCTGTAAATTGCCTTTATCATGTTGAGTTATGTCCTTTATATCCCTCATCACTCTAGGACTTTTATCACAAATGGGTGTTAGATTTTTGTCAACGGCCTTTCCTGGATCTAAGAAGATGATCATGTGGTGTTTTTCTTTCAATTGGTTTATGTGGTGGATTACATTTATTGATTTACATATGTTGAACCACACCTGCATCTCTGAGATGAAACCTACTTCATCATGATTAACCATCTTTCTGAAATGTTTTTGGGTTCAGTTTGCAAGTATTTTATTGAGTATTTTTGCTTTATGTTTACATATGAAACTGGTCTGTAATTATCTTTCTTTATTGAGTCTTTATGTGATTTGGGTCTCAGGGTAACTGAGACCTCTTAAAACACAGCAGGCAATCTTCCTTCTGTTTTTATTTCATGGAATAATTTATGGTACATTGGGGTTAACTCTTCCTTGGAAGTCTTGTAGAATTGTGCACTAAAATAATCTGATTCTGGGATTTTTTTGTTGTTATTTTTGTTAGCCTTTTAATGACTGCTTCTATTTCATTAAGGGTTGTCAGTCTGTTTAAATTGCTTATATGACCTTGATTTAACTTTAGAAAGTGGTATGTATTGATACAATTTTCCATTTCCTTTATATATTGGCAGAGTACAGGTTTTAATATCCTTATGATTTATTAATTTCCTTGGTTCCTGTTGATATGCCCCCTTTTCATCTCTAATTTTGTTCATTTGGATGTTCTCTCTCTCTGCCTCTTAGTTAATATGGATAATGGCTTATCAGTTTTCTTGAATTTCTCAAAGACCTAGCTACTTGTTTCATTGATTCATTGTACCTTTCGATTGTTTGTTTATTTTTATTGACTTCAGCCCTCAGTTTATTACTTCCTGCCATCTACTCACTTTGGACGCAATTTCTTTTGTTGTTGTTGTAGAGGTTTCAAGTATGCTGTTAAGTTGCTAGTATGAGATATTTCCATTTTTTTTTTTTTTGCAGACACTTAGTGCTATGAACTTGTCATTTAAAACCACTTTCATTGTGTCCCATAAGTTTGGGTATGTTGTGTATTCATTTTCACTCAATTCAACAAGTCTTTAATTTATTTATTAATTTCTAACTTTACACATTTTTCACTTAGTAGTGAATTGTTCAGTTTCCATGAATTTTAATCTTTCTGATGTTTTTGTTGTTGATGATATCCAGCTTAATATGTAGTAGTCAGGTAGAATTCAGATAGAAAAAATTCATTTTTCTTGTATATGTTGATACCTTTTGTGGCCAAGTTTATGATTAATTTTTGAGAAAGTTTCATGAGGTGCTGAGAAAGTATATTCTTTTTTGTTTAGATGAAATGTTCTGTAAGTATTTGTTAAGTCTATTTGGTTTATAACATCTGTTAGCTCTAATATTTATGTTCAGTTTTTGTCTGGATGATCAGTCCTAAGTGAAAGTGGTGTAGTGAAGTCTCCTACTACTAGTGTGTGAGGGTCAATATATGATTTAGGCTGTAGTAGTTTTTCTTTTATGAATTTTGGCATTTTTGTGTTTGGTGCATAAATGTAAAGAACTGCAATGTCCTCTTGGTGGGTTTTTTTTCTATGATGAGTATGTAATGTTCTTCTGGATCTCTTCTGAATTGTTTTGATTTCAAGTCTCTTTTGTCAGATAATAAAATGACTACATCAGCTTGTTTTCTTAGATTCATTTTCATTGAATGGAATAACTTTTTACAAGCCTTTACCATGAGGTGACGCCTCTCTTTGTTGTTAAAGTGTGTTTCTTGGATGCAACAGAAGGATAGCTCTTGTTTTTGCATCCATTTTGTTAGTCTGTGTTTTTGGATTGGGGAATTGAGAACATTTATTTTGAGAGCTATCAATAAGCCGTGTTGGTTTTGTTGCTGCTGTTGCTGCTGCTGCTGTTGTGGTGGTGGTGGTGATGTGTGTGTGTGTGTGTGTGTGTGTGTGTGTGTGTGTGTGTGTGCATGTGTTTCCACTTTTTGGATTATATAGTCTGAGGTTATTAATTCCTTTTGGTTTGCTGGGTGTGCTAACTTCTTTAGGTTGAAGTTTTCCTTCTAGCATCTTCTTTAGGGCCATATTTCTATATAGATATTGCTTAAATTAGTTTTTTATAATTATGTGCCTTATTTTCTCCAGGGGATTTGGAAGAGTGGAGGAAGAAATGACGATCTGTATTTAGGCTACCTACTCTGTCTCTCTCTCTTTCTCTCTCTCTCTCTCTCTCTCTCTCTCTCTCTCTCTCTCTCTCTCTCAAACACACACACACACACACACACACACACACACACACACAACCAAAATAATCAGCAACCATAATATACAAGTACCAGTAAGACAAAAAAATATTCCAAAGAGAGCAATATGAGACAGGAAACCTACAAAAATATTATTAAGTTCATTTTGTGTTGGTTATCCACTGATGAGAAAGGGTCTATTCTTAGTATGATTTATATATCCATTGCGACTGCTCTGTAGAAAACTATTTTTTTTTATTTGCAGATGTCAATAGAGATAGCTTCTTGGTTAGGAATGGGAGTGCCTTTTCACTTCCTGTTCTCAGCAATGGGACACATCTGGCTTGAATCTGTGTAGGCACTGTGCATGCTGTCGCAGTCTCTATTCCGTCTAGAAGGAAATCTTTCCTTGATGTCATCCATCCATTCTGGCTCCCACAGTCTTTCTGCCCCATTTCTAAGAGGTCCCTGAGCCTTGAAGGGGGGAATTTGATGGAGACAACCCATTTATAACTGAGTGTTCACAGGTTTCTCACCTTCTGCACATTATCCAGTTGTGAGTCTCTGTATTAGTTCCCTTCTGCTGCAGGAGACTTCTATAATGGTGTCTTAGTGAGACTCTGATCTATGGATATAACATAACATCATTACAAGTCATTTCATTACTGAGTTCCTTTAGCAGAACAATAGTATTTGGTTTTCTTAAGTCATTCTTTCTAATGTGCACACAGTCTTCAGTTCTCTGCTTTAGCTGTCTATGCTGCTGTCCATGGTACTGGAATTAACCTTCAAACTGTTGTCAGGGACTGGAGTCCTGAGCAGAGTCTGACACAGCTTCTCAGGTTGTGATGGATATGAATGGAGCTCACTGCACAGTTTGGCTCCTCAAAGCATCTAATGATGACTAGTAAGGTTGTGCTGTGTGGTGGCTGCACTTTCTCTGGGATTCATTGTCTACTGTTATTGCCAATGAAACACTAGTGTGATCATTAACTACCTTAAACCTAAATATAAATGTCTTGCTAATGGTCACTAGACTTACTGATAAAATAAACAGTTTGTGTACATATGCTTTTTATGTCATATATGTATAATATGTATTTACGCATATACTATATATACAAACATGAAAACTTAGGAGAGATCACTTCCTACTGTAACGTGCAATTTACTGAGGAGATGAACAGCTCACACAGAGCTGATTAGCACCACATGTTGTTCTAAGTAGATACTGGCAATACTTAAGCTGACTACAACAGCAGCAGGAAATATATGAAATTAAGACACCAGTGCAGCATGCACTTTAGTAAATTTTACATTTGCAATTCAACACTATACCTTTAAATTTAGCTTTAACTCCTCTATGAATAACATCAGGCATGGCTATAAGAGAATGCATAGTTTTTTGCAATGGTATTTGCTCCACCCATGACCTTGGGCTATATGGCCCAAAGGAGGCGGTGCTTCCTGCTGTTGTTTGTGACCTCTTATAAGAGGGTTGGAGAAAGGTCACATCTGCTGCTCCTTGCTCCTTCTTGTGAGGTGGATTTGCTCCCAGTCAGATCAGAGGTGGACTTATACTGTCTGCTCCGTTCTGTAATCATGAGTGTATTTCCTCAATTTATTTCTTAATAAATTCTGTTACCATTTTAATAGAGTCAAGGGGATTGATTGTAATACACCTTAACTTTTTATAATAGTTTTGTGCATGTTTCATGCTAGTACACAAATAAAGCTAACTGTTATTCAGCTGTGTCTTATGAATTCTTGAAGATAATTCCATTTTCTTTACTTTTTTAAATTTCTTGGCTAGAAATTGAATTTTTTTTTCAAACTTTCTAACCTGTGTTGTTCACCTGTCAACTTTTATGCTGGACTCTTCAGTTGATTTCTAGTTAAGACATGGTTAGAGGAATCTAGAAAGATGAAATATGTAGAATTTAGTCCCCAACATAAATCAGTGTCCTTATGAGCCTAATATTGAGATCAGTTTTCAGTGCTGGTTTAAGAACAGTTATTCCCAGCTACCTGTTTCTAAGGATAACGTGAAGAAATAATGCAAGAAATCCATGGGATTCTGCTTAAGGAGCATTAGGGAATTTATTAGGATATAAGTTGAGGAAATACACTCACAAATACAGAACTGAGTAAACAGCTGAAGTTGTCCTCTGTTCTGACCTGGAGCGAATCCACCTGGCGGTCCACTCACTCCAGGAAGCAAGAAGTAGGGAGAAGGGACCTTGTGACCCCTCTCCCTTTCCTTTTAAGAGGTCACATGTGATGGCAAGAAGCACCACCTCCTTCCGGCCATGTAGCCCAAGGTCATGGATGGAACAAATACCACCTCAAAGAAGGACTAAATTTGTTACACATTAAGATTTTTAATTTAATTTAATTTTATTTTCTAGCCTGACAGCCTTCTGTCAACTTCCTCAGAACCTTTCCATTTTTTTCATGAAGTTGATGAAAGAGTAGTTACAAAGGAAAAACACTGGGGAATGTAATATGGTTAATATAGGCCTTTGTGGAATAAAGTTACATGATAAGCGACTGTTTAAAGTTTTAGATCATAGTGAGACGACAGTTTGTGATTATTATGCATTTCTAGATATATGGCCTCTGCAGTGAATCAACTGAACAGACATTTGGAATCATTCGGAGTCAACTAGTAAATACTTGTGAATTTAGTTGGACAATACCAGCAAGCCTCAACACCACCAGTTTGGAGGGCCTATGAAGCAGACTCGAATTAAGTGTTTAAGTCCTAAGTGGGATGCCTTTAAGGAATCTCTTCCCTCAAGGCTTAGGGTTGTATGAGGAAGAAGTAGTGGCAAGATTTTAATAGCCAGGAGGGACAGATTATACCAAGAAAGTACTCTCTTCCAGGAAGAATAAGAGTAGCACACATACAGATTCACAATAACTGTGGCAGTATGAGCAGAGCCTGCATGGGTTCAAGCCAGATGGGTTCTCAGCACTGAAAGGAAGAACTGGGCTAAAGCTCCCACTCCCGACCAAGAAACTATCTGCAATTCACACTCACCAGCAAAGGAAAAATTGGTTTGCTCCCAGTGGAGTCTCACTAAGTGTATTAACCACGTTTAAGGGTAGGTGCCATGCACAGGAGTAGTTGAACAACAGAAAGCAAAATCAGTGGTAGACGTTTCATCTCATATTGCTTTGTTTGAACATGTTTTTTTGTTTTATTGGTATTTTACTTGTATATTTGGAATTGAAGAGGTTTTGTATGCATGTGTTTTTTGTTGTTGTTGTTTAAACAATGAGATAAAGAAAGGACATGGAGTAGGGTAGGTGGGAAGTTGGAAGGAACTGGGAGGAGTTGGGGGAGGGGATATGCATAATTAGAATATGTTGCAGGATATTTGTTGACACTGTGTGAAGATGTCTACGTCTTACCTCACCTGCCTAAGGCACCTGATTGGTTCAATAAAGAGCTGAATGTTCAATAGTCAGAGGAGAATAAGTGGGACTTCTGGGCAGAGAAAGAACTAGTTGGAGACAAGTCTAAGCAAAGACTAAGCTTTCATAATGAAATCTCTGTGTCATTATTTGGGGGCTGGTGTCCCAAAAGAAGTCTGACAACAAAAATGTATTGCATGTTTTTTTTTTCAATGAAAAGACCCTCAAAATTTGCAGCTGTCACAACATGATACCCAACTGTGATGTGCTGCTCACTAAGCTGTTGCTAAAATGAGCTGTCCCGGGAATTTAAGAACTCTTTGTGGAGAAAATACCACTTTATGTGGACTAACATATTAGTTTTCTTAAGTGCCTTTGTTCTTGTTAGGCAGTTTGTAATATGAATAGAAAATTTTGATAGTTGTAATTGGCATTTGCTGATATTTACAGATTAATAAAGGAAATGTGCATACTTTTCTCAGCCAGGGCAAAACTCTCTAGAGAGGCACTGAGAGTCACCAGGAAAGACTAGGTATAATGGCCCACATGTGTTTACCCTGAGAACACAACAGAACCCTTCACTGGTATTCTTTATTGCTAGTGACATATGTTAAAGGGTCCACAGAGTTAGTCTGGAGGTGCAGATTGTAGAAAACAGAGAGGTTAATCATTTGCTAAAATCATGACTCTTCTGAGGTATTGGAAGATAGCTCTGCCCCAGGAACTGCAGACATTTTCACACATTAATGGCATATTGCATAAACAGTGTTTCTCAATGTGGAGTAATTTTTCTGGCCTTGTAGCCTTCCAGAGGACATTTTCCAATGTCTGTAGCCACCTCCCACTGTTACACCTTGGTATGGTTTGTAGAGGCCAAGGATACTGCTAAATGTCCCACAGTGCGCAGAGATGTTCAACTTTACAGAAAAGTAGAGAATGACTCAGAAACCCACCATATATACATGCAACGATCTGCAGACCAAATAGTTCCCATATTAAAAAGTATGATCATAAAATGAAAGAAAACAAATTTTAAAATTCTTTCGCATGGATTTATTTACTCCAGATGAGAAGAATATTTCCATCTACCAATACAAGCACTAACAGATAACATTGCTGTATCAAATGGCATACTTTGAAGCCTTGATTGTAAAATAAAACCTAGAAATGTTGATGTTGTACAGTGAATATCTATACACGAAGGGATTTATTGGACTCATTATTTCTATCTCAATTCTATGTAAATAATTGACACAATATTATATAACCCCTCTATTTATGATGGAACTGAGTGTTCGTTATTTTTTTAAATAATCCATGAAGCAAATATATAGAAGAATGGGAAGCTAGAAATAAGGGGATCTTTTATTCTCTTGACATTGTCACTACTTGCTCTTAGAGCCAAAGATTGCCAGTGTAGACCACTAATTATGGTTCCATTAACCACTTGAGGCCGGTTCCAAGGCAAGTTTCTTGTTTGTTTGTTTGTAATGGTAGTAGTATACAAATATATTCACACATTTACAAAAAAGAGTTCTAATAGAACTTTACATGTTTCACATGTCTTACTTGATTTAATAATATATTAATCTTTTCAAGAAACATATTCACCAATTTTCTGAGAGTTCACTTATATCTTACAATTGAATATCTTCACCCTTTTCCCAAATAATAAGTGGGCAGTTAATGAAAGGTATCATGATAGTTAAAAAGTTGTTTTCTTCAAACTTTTGAGTTGGTGACTTTCATAACTATGTATTTAGACTCAAAGGGGTTAGAATTTTAATTTAATTTATTATATTTATCTTTGCATTTGAATACATGCACAGCAATGGCAAGGTTTACAGTATCTTTGGAAGGTACTGTCCATGTCTTGGAAAAAATAGGATGTGGGATATTTCATATCTCCTACACTGGACTGCTTTTTTAGAATGTTCATACATAAGTAACATTCAAGAATAAACACTTCGACAGTTGCCTAGCCCATGTATTCATATCCCATAGAAACAGCATCATTGACTCTCTTTGCTCACATTTGTGTACTGGGGTGAAAGCTCTAGATGAAGCTGACATGTGTGTAAGCACCAAGGATTGCTTATTCTAAAGGAAAGTGCTAAGTAATTTATTGTTTGAGAGAAGTTTTAAGCCTGAGAAACACCACCAAGATGCTGAAATGTGGTACCAGTAGCCGTGGGCTTGGGAAGACCTTTGTAGTATTGTATGTTGGCAGAAGGTTGAGTACATTGCAAATTGGATACCTGATCAACATCAGCCAATGACCCTCCCCCCAAAAAAGTGAAAATGGATACTGAACAACTTATGCCTGGACTATTGCTAGAAGAAATTGTTCCCTCATGGGAAAGGAGGAGGGAGAGTAAACAACCTCCAGTGTTGGCTCTAAACCAAAGGACAGCATTGTTCTACATCTTGCTGAGGAGTCCATGGCAGTGAAGTCCTTTCATATCAGCTGTTGATGGAGACAACACAACCTTTAAACTGGTAAATCTGCCTTCCCATTTCTCATTTGGGAGTGGATGAGAGGAATTGAGCAGGGAGGTTGGCTCATTCCTAGTCACATCCCTGGGAGTAACTGAAATATGTTGCAAGAAGAAATGCACCCTTGAAAAGGTATTAAGCTAGCCGGGCAGTGGTAGAGCACACCTTTAATCCCAGCACTCGAAGGCAGAGCCAGGCAGATCTCTGTGAGTTCAAGGCCAGCCTGGTCTACAGAGCAAGATCCAGGACAGGCACCAACACCACAGAGAAACCCTGTCTCGAAAAACCAAAAAAAAAAAAGAAAAAAAAGAAAAGAAAAGGTATTAAGCTTATAGATGAAACAGTGAGGTACAGAGAAGAGATTTGATTTGATTGATTGATATATATGTAGGAAATAAATGTCTTAATGTTTGGCAATATATTACAGTAGAGATTTGAAGACTTTTTAGATATTCAGAGAAAAATTTAGTTCTTTAGTTCCTTAAAATGATATGAAGACTAAGGAAGTGGATACATTTTGGGGAAAGACAGTAAATTCAGTTTAGTGACTTTTTTTAATGATATCAAAGAACAAACATGTAAAAATGCTTGGAACATCTTTGAATCCTGGGAGAAACATGTGGGATGCAAATATACTACTAATAATTATTGAAACTCCAGGGATAGACTTTTCCCTAGAGAGAATATAGTAAAGGGATTACCTGTAAAACAGAAGGTCTAAGCAACACTAATCTGTTAAGCCTAGGGGGGGAAAACCTTCAAAATTCAACAAGATCAGAGAAACAAAAAGAATAAAAGCAATAAAGGAGACTCCTGTGTCATTAATGTGCAAAGACATGTTTCAGTAAGTAAGGAATAAGGAATAGTTCACAAGTAAGATATGATAAAGTCAAGACTTAGTGCTTTTAAATCTGTCAAAATCAACACAAGCTTTAATGAGAGAAAATAGTTGGTTGGGATGTAAAGATTATTTTGCTCAGTATAATGAAGAAAAAGGTGCAGTGCACATACTTAACTTTTAAGAGGCTACAGAGTCACAACAAAGTCATTTACCCTAGGACATAACTTACTTTGCCAAATTTTTATAGTGAAGAATCCCCACCCTGGATGAACTAAAAGCATAGATACAAATAAAATATTTGTATAAAATTGAAGGGATGACAATGCTATGATTTAGAAATGAGGTCTTCCTCAAAGGCTTATATTTTGTGGCTTGGTCTCTAGCTGGTAGATCCAGTCATTTAAAATGATTGCATCATAAAGATGCTTACTCAATCCATGGGTTAAGCTACTGATGAGCTGAAAGATGAGTGGGACAATGGAAGGTAGGGCATGGTTGAAACAGTAGGAAGGGCCAATGCAAGCTGTTGTATCTTGCCCCTAGCCCTCTCTTGCCTCATCCTGCTTCCTAATGGCCACCAAGTGAGTAGTTCTTTGTCTTGCCTTTTCTACCTGAAGTTTTTGGCTTGTCAATAGACTAAAAGCAATGGATTCTGGTGACCATGGACTGAAATCTCTAAAACTCTAAGTCCCAACATGTAAGGATTCGGTCCTTAATTACGTCATCAGCCTTCGACAGCGTCCCATCCTAAAAAGCGGGTGGGCCCTCTGTGAATCCCCCTCTCCTTTCCGCTTCTTCCTCCCATCAGCTCCCCTCTCTCCCTCTCCCCCTCCCTCTTTCTCTTTCTCTCTTTCCCCCCTCCCCCCCCTCCCAGTAAAGCTCTAAAAAGGTAACGATGGCTCTGATTCTTTCAATCAGCACGCTCCTCCGCTGTGGGCGGCAACCAGCCACGAGGAGCAGTGCTGTAGCATAACCAACACACCGAATCTTTTGCTTTTAAATGTTTACATTAAATATTTTGTCATAGTGAATAAAAATAGACTAATAGGGCCAGGCGGTGGTGGTGCATGCCTTTAATCCCAGCACTTGGGAGGCAGAGGCAGGCGGATCTTTGTTCAAGGCCAGCCTAGTCTACAAAGCAAGATTCAGGAAAGGCGCAAAGCTACACAGAGAAACCCTGTCTCAAAAAAAAAAAAATAGACTAATAGACACCGAATAGACATAGATCAAGTTGCCAAGACTGGCCAAAATTAACCAATAATAGAATGCTTACATAAATATGAACTCCCATAACTATGGTCAATATTTCAGAATTAGTATATCCCAAGTGCTACCCGTCACTTTTAAATATAGAAATGTGCATACTTATGTTTTTAACACCAAATTTAACTTGGAGTATTGTATGTTATGTGGCAACTGGAGATTTCAATCACAGGTGAAAGAATAAAAGCAATAGCACATGTAATCCATTCTGACAAAATGTGTCCTAAATTTAAGTAGGAAAGCATGATATCTTAAAGTATATTCACATTTCTCAAAGTATCTCTCACAGATGGTGTGTGTGTGTGTGTGTGTGTGTGTGTGTGTGTGTGTGTGTGTTGTGGGAATCAGGTCACTGGCTAGGACAAAGGTATTGAATTGGGAAATTATGGATGGTTTAAAGTAATTGCTGTGTAAGCATAAGAAGGAGTTTATTAGGAGTGAAAGACCCCCCCCCCCAGTTTTATTCTCCATTTCAGTTAAGGTCAAACTAAAGACAGGCCACTAGCTGCCAGGTAGCCGCCTGGTGAGAGAACAGTCGAGAAAAACCAGGGGGGTCACAGAGGTCAGGGTGTGCTATCCTGGCTTTCTCGGTCAACCGCACCTGCAAATTGCAACTTTGTAGGTTTTTCTGTGGCGGCGCCCTCAGGTTCACCCCTGGCCCCATTTGAATGTACCAATGAGATGCCTGTTACTATGCTCCACCCTCTGCCCAGTGCTGTTTCCCCTATAAAAACCCCGGTGTGGTTGCTGCCCGGCGCGATCAGCTAGCTGGAGCTGCTAAGATCAGCTAGCTTGAGCTGCTGAGAGCCCGCAGGCGCCTGTGTAACAATAAAAATCCTCTTGCTTGTTGCATCCAGTGCTGCTCTGCGTGTGGTGAATGGGTTGGGGTCTCCGGAGTTCTTTCAGGAGTACTTCCTTTTTTGTGGGGTGCAGGGAAAGGTAGCTGTCTGGTCTCTGGGGCTCCGATGACTAGGGCCTAGGGTCTAGAGACCTGATCTGCTGGTCTGGAGATGGGGGTTTACCTGTTCCTAGTTGGTGTAGTGTAGGCTTATGATTTTAGTGATCTGGTTAGGTGGCTGGGTGGCACCTTCTTTTGTGTTCTCAGGTTACATTTTGCTCATTTGTCAACTCCTCAGCTGATCTTGTTTCCTCAGATTGCAGACTATAGGATTCTGAATTCTCTCCCAAATGGATCGCAGCTGAGCAGGGTGTTTAGTAGGGTAATCTCACCAACACCTCCAAGTTGTTGGGTTTCGCAGGATCTGCAGCTGGGCCCTGGGTTGCCCTCAGACAGAGTGTTTGGATCAGTTCTGGTGGTGTCCCATGGAGATGGCTCCTTCCCCAGGTGCTGGGATTAAAGGCATCTCTGTTCCAAACTCTTAATCTTGTTTTTACTAACTCCTCAGAGGGTAATAGCTCAGTTTCTGGTTTTTATTATGACTCTCTGCCACTGCTCTGCCTGCCTCCGTGGCCTCTCTGTCTACCTCTGCCACCGCTCTGGATGCCTCTGCTGCCCAGGAGTACTTCTAAACACATTGAGGACTTCATTGACATAAGAGACCTTGAGTTGATAAAGGTACTAATCCTTGAAGGTTTGTGTCACTAATTTTCTGAGAAGGTTCAATTGACAAATGAAGCTGCCAATAGTGAGAAGAAGATTATGGAAGTGTTGAACCTCATAATTTAAGCTAGACAGACAGTTTAGGGAGCAGAAAGAAAATTAGTAGAGTGAATGAATATGATATAAAGATAACATACCCACTATTTAACAAAGAATAAATGTGCTAAAAGGAGGTGTATTGCTCATCTTGGTATACAGTAAAAACCTTGAAGTAGACTACCTATCAAGGAAAGAAGGCATATTCAGATCATAAGTGTGGAGCTGAAAGTTGAAATGGCTTAGCTCGGGCTCTTAAGTGTTCTGTGACTGGAGTAGATAAGGAATCACTACACAGTGAATGGCAGGTTGGGAGTACCAGTCAGTAGCAAGACAATGATGACAACTCAATACTGGATTAGAGAGATATGAGAGAAATAAGGGAGAGAGAGAGAGAGAGAGAGAGAGAGAGAGAGAGAGAGAGAGAGAGAATCTCTTTGAGGAAATACCCCTAATTGCCAAAGACTTCACAGTCTTTGTTTTTTTTTTTTTTTGCATCTTCCAAGAGCATCAGATCGAGGGACAGACCCTTTGCATATGAACCACTGTGAGTTGTGCAGCATTCACACCATGGCAGAGGCACAGTAATGAGAGTTGGATGGTTAAATCAACACCTTCAGGCGAAACATATTCTTTATGACCATACATTTCAATTTGAAGCCACGAGGATAAAAAGTAAAGAGAGGAAGCAGAACTTGAGGTGAAAAGGTAAAACTTTTTAAGATGCTAGATAATAAAATTAAAATATATGCAAAACATTTCTCTTAGTCCTGGGTAGAGGGATACAGTGTGGGTGAGTCAATAGCTCAGGTGCTGGAGTACAGTAATCTGTTACAGCCAAAAAGTATTCATAATTTAGTGACCTAAAATGAAATTTCTATGAAAGATATTTATTTTGTACTTGGGTAATGATCCCTGTTACAACACTACCTCTTATCAGGTAATTTTCAAGGTTTCCCTGAGGTTATCACCCAGGAAACCAGCAAGGAAGGAAAAGACAACTTAGAAAGCCACACAGGAATTTTCATGGCCCAGGACTAAAAGCAGCACTCATACTTTTTCATGTGTTTGCTAAAATGCAGTCAAGTTCTCACACCTACTGGTGGGGCATCTAAGTCTGCCCTCTGCATGGCCAAGAGGACAAGCAACCCTGTTTCAGTGAGCAGGTATCCAGCGTTTGCCACTGAGAGCTTCCATTTGTGAGTGCCTGAAGTTTAGTCACATCTTTAAGGAGTGACAATGTCTGTTTACAGTAAGAAAGTTTTTTCAGTAAAGCATGAGGTCTTAGTGCAAAGATCAGAGAGAAGAAAGAGCATCGTGAAGGTTAGAAGAGAGGACATGGGCACTATTAGACAAAAGTGTGGCATGCCATATATACAGTGTAGTAACTTCATGATGCATGGTGATTGGTGTACCCTTGTGCTCAAGTCATACTTCTCTTTTTTAAATATAGTTTATCTATCTCTCATCTCTCATCTATCTATCTATCTATCTATCTATCTATCTATCTATCTATCTATCATCTATCTATCTATCATCTATCATCTATCTATCTATCATCTATCATCTATCATCTATCTATCTATCTATCTATCTATCTATCTATCTATCTATCTATCTATCTACCTACCTACCTATCTATTTATTTATGGTTTTTCAAGAGAAGGTTTCTCTGTATAATAGCCCTGCCTGTCCTAGAAATTGCTTTGTAGACCAGGCTAAACTTGAACTCACAGAGATCTGCCTGCCTCTGTTTCTAGAGTGTTGGGATTAAAGGAATATGCCACCATATCCAGCTTAAGTCACACTTTTATATAGAACTATTTTAAGCATTAATATGTGCTTCTTTGGATTCAGGGATGTTTTATAGGAAAGAGATAACCCTGGGCATAGGGATAGAAGCCTGGTTTCTGAATATATCTAGGTCATACCTCAGTTTCAAGTTCCAGTGCCTAAGCTCTACACTTCTGAAACACTGTTCATATGTCTAAAAAAAAAAAAATTTTTTTTCTCTTTTCTTTCCTTCCTAATGCATTTGCTATATTCTCCTACATTAACACAATGTTTTATAGAGGTGTCTGTGTTTCTCTTTTTTTCCCAGTGTGTATCTCTTTTAGAAACTGTAGGAGTCTCATTTATAGTTGGTTAAATGTGGTATTTGTGACTGCTTATGGGAAAATGGTCATTGGGCACTCTCAGATTTAGAAAAGCAACAAAAAAATTTCTGATTGGAAAATATGGTATAAGTATCATTTCAATCCCTTCTTGAAATTTTATATATAATAAATTGGAAGACTACCTTAAGATGAAAATATGTTAATGAAGTACTATTATTAGTAAAGGAGAGCAAGATGCAACTCAATATAAGAGTAAGCATTATTTGTAGTTGTGTTTAAAGTTCATAACTGAATAAGAGAAGTATTCTTTTAAGTATGGTACTCAAAAGGGACATGTTTTGTGCCTAGTGTTATGTTCCCATAAAATAACACTATAATGTTTTTGAGAAATTGAAAAATCCTTGTGACGATTTATTTACCTTTTTTTTATTATTTGCTTTCTCACCAGCCATTGAACCATGATAATGCTCAGTTACTCTATGTGATGCTCTTGTGAGGGGCTCCTTGAAGTTTCCCTTATAGTATCTACAATGTTTGTAATGATATAAAATAAAGAATAGAGAACAATAACAAACCATTAATCCAGAAAACAATTCAAAACACACTATTTTTTCATTTCCCACAGTATCTACATGTTAATTTTTGATGAATAATAGTTAAAACTATGTTCTGACATATATATATATATATATATATATATAAAATTCATTTTGTTGTTCCAATATAGTATGAAACTCCTTTATTTCTTGGAGGCAATCTCCAAGCTCTTACGTTACTATCTTCACATGTTATGATTTTATAATCATTTATTTGAAGGCTGAAACCCATCGCTGGGGATGCAGCTCAGTGGTAGAGCATGTTGAGCATACTTGAGGACCTATCTTCTGAGTAACGAAACAAAGACAAAAACAATGAAATCAAGGCGGGGAAAAGACTGCGTCTCTAGTAAAGCCTACTTGATTATAGCCTCACATGTATTCTCAAAGAGCAAAGAAAACACTATCAGAATAAAGAGGGATAGTGTACAGTGAGAAAGTTGTTAAATACTAAATTACTAAATTTAGAAATACTAAATGCTGGTACATTAAAAGAATGAAATGAGTAGTGTTCTTGCAAAACAAGAAAAGATCAATCTTTGAAAAAAAATGATACAAACTGGAGCTGATCCTCTGGTTGCTTCTGCTTAATTGACTTAAAACCACTACAAATCAGAATAATTAGAAGAGGCTAAGAAGCTAAAGCCCCCCCAGTTGGCTTGCAGCACACAATATTGTAGTAAAACCATGTAAACAGCTGAGGAAGCCCATCTACTGTGCTGGAAGGCCACAACAATGGGGGTTTTGGGGAGTAGTAAATCACTAAGCACAACTAAGTCAGCAAGAAAACTAAGAGCTGCAGATGGGCAGGTGCCAATAGGGAGGTGGAGATGGGTGGAAAAAGAAAAAGAGAAAAGAGAGAGGGAGGGATGGAGAGGAGGAGGAAAAGTGAGAGAATCAGGGAAAGGGTATTTATTAAAATTATATCTAGGATATCTAAAGATGAAGTTGGCAAAGAGATGCATTTAGTTGATGAAAAATCAGTCTTTGATTTTACAAAGACTTCAAGTGATATTCTCTAAATCTATAACTATATATAGTAACTTATAATTTTCTAAAAAAATATTTAAGCTTTGTTTCTGAGGCATTTTTCATGCAAGTGCTTTATTATAGATGAGAAATAATATAAATCACTGAGAAGAAAAAGAGTAAAGACATAAACATTTCACTGTTAGAAATTTCTTTCAAGGCATGGGACATCTCCTCCTGTCTTCCTTCTTCCCCCATCCTCCTCTCTTCCTGCCCCTTCCCCTTTCTCTTCACACACACACACACACACACACACACACACACACACACACACACATTGCAACTTCAGTCTTTTCCAGTCTTGGAGATGAAATCCAGGATCTCATCCATGCCAGACAGGCACTTATCATTGACCTACATTCCCAATGTATGCTTCATTTAATATATATGTATATGTATATATATATATGATAAAATATATGATAAATAAAACATATACTGACAAGGATGTGGGGAAAGGTTTCACACTTATCCATTGCTGATGTAATGGCAAAACTGTGCAGCAACTATAGATATAAGAATGGCTGTCCCCCTCCCCCAGGATGCTGGGAATAGGTCTACTCCAAGATCCAGGTATATCACTCTTGAGCATATACCCAAAGAACTCTATGTCCTACTAGAGAGACGCTTCTCCATATTCATTGCTGCTCTACTCATAATAGTCAAAAATTGGAAACAGCTTAGATATACATCAATGAATGGATAATGAAAATGTAGAACATTTGCACAATGAAATTTTACTCAGTTGTTTAAAAAAATGAAATTGTGAAATTATCAGGTGAATGGATGAAGCTGGAAAAAAATCAGCTTGAGTGAGGTAACCCAGAAAAAGACAAATACTGTACGTATTCTTTTATATGTGAATGTCAGCTTTTAAGCCTTTGATAAGCATGTTAAAATTTATATAACCATAGAAGTTAGATATAGAGCAAGGGACTAGGAGGAGGAGAGAATACCCCAAGGAAGGAGGAATGGAAAATATAACTATAGAAAGATAGAGAGGGAATGGAATGCGAGGATTAAATGAGAAGGGGAGGGAATATGGGGAGGGAAAAGTAACATTAAGAGTCATTGGAGAAGTCAAACGGAAATACCCAAACAACCCAGGCTTTTGCTAAGACCAAACACTGCTCTCCACAAACTGACAGTGGGCCCCCACTGCTGAGAACAGTACCCACACAACCCATTGAACATGGAGAAGTCAAGCTGGTGCCTACGTGGAACCCTCACCTCTACATGTTAGTCTGTTTGTAGTGGTAAGGTACTCTGCAGGCAACCAAAAGTGAAACATGGAGACTAACACAGCCACAAAATCTTTGCTCTACAATCTGTCTTGCCTGCAAAATATTCTAGGGCGATGATGGTACAGAAAGTGTGGAGTAGCTAACCAATGTCTTATTTGATCTAAGGCCTATTCCAGGAGAAGGAACCCCACACAAGACACTGCTTGGCTAAACAAGAACCAGATCTAGCTAGGGTAAAAGCAAACACTACTGGTCTAAAAAAATCAATAAAATGATGCCTAATGATATTCTCCTACACTCCCAGATCAGTTCCTTATCTAACCATCATCAGAGAGGTTTCTTCCAGCAGCAGATGGGAACAGACACAGAGACCAACAGCCAAATATTATGTGGACTCTAAATTGGAGGTCTCTATCCAATTCCCCTCCTCAGAGCTCACTGAATGCCACGAAAGAGGAGGTGGAAAGATTCTAAGAGCCAGAATCTTTGGAAGAGAATAGTAAGAGCAAGACACTGGGCCTGACTTGAGCATTTTAAACCTCAAAGCCTGCCCCTAGTGAAGCACTTCCTTCAACAAGGACACACCTCCTAATAGTGACACTCTCTATGAGCCTATGGGGGCCACTTTCATTCAAACTATCATACCCTCCATTGAATCTTTATCAAACACATATCCAAAACATAATGTATCATTAATGTTTACAAATCTTATAAAGTCTTCTTGACTCATTTTAAACTTTTACCTCTTTTATTGAAAATAGGTTTATTTCTTATATAATATATCCTGATTACAGTTTCTCTTCCCTTTCCTCCTCCCTTTTCTTCTTCTAGTTCCTCCCTATTTCCCTTCCCATGAATATTCACTTCCTTTTTTATTCTCATTGGGAAACAAACAGGCTTCTAAGGGAAAATAATAAAGTATAATATGAAACAAAACTAACATATTGGAATTGAATGGAAAAAACAAACAGAGGGAAAAGGCACACACACACAAAAAAGAGATGTACTGTGTTTTAATTCCATAAAAACACTAATCTCAAAGCCATAGTATATAGGCAAAAGATGTGGTACAGACCTATGTAGGCCCTGTTCATGCTGCCTCAGTCTCTGTGAGTTCCTATGTGATGTGATCATGACTTGTTTCTTGGTGTCCTCCATTCCCTATGGCTTATACTCTTTCTGACTCTTCCACAGAATTTCCCTGAGCTCTGAGGGGAGGGCTTTGATGGAGATATCTCTTTTAGGGATGAGTGTTCCAAATTCTCATTTTCTGTATAATGTCTGCCATGAGTCTCTGTGTTTGTTCCCATCTACTGAAGGATGAAGCTTCTGTGATGATGGATGCGTAGAGCTATATCTGGATCTTTAGTTCAATTAATTTATATTTTTTTAAATTGGGTTAAGAACTGATGGCTTTTCATAAGGCTTCCTCAAAACATAGTTTTAGCTAGCCTTCCTCCTATTCCTTCCTTTCCTCCAACAATCTTCCCAATTGCAATTTTAACTCCTAATGTTTAGTATTCTCTCTTTCCCTTACTTTCAAATTACATGTCTCCTTGTATTTCCCTTTATTGTATTTTTACATGGAATGCAACAAAGGTGAATAAACATTTGCCAAATTTATATAATTGAACAAATATAATATGAAATGCTATAGAGAAACCTGCATTACGCACTTCATTTGGTTACCATTTACTTCTTATCTTGCATTCAATGTTTGTAAACCAATTAAAAATGTGATTAAAAGCAAAAGGGAAGATTATGCTGATTCTGGAAGAGATGGATTGTTCAATGAAAGTCTCAGGATCAGGCACATGTTACCACCCTACAAATTATTCGTCAGTGAAGCCCCAGGAATACCTAAAGCAAAATTGGACTCCTGTATTTGGGCAATCACTTTCCTCTAGTATGGGAGATTTTTAATGCTATGATTTTGTTGAATCTATTTTCTGTGCCTTTTGCTTACATGTCTTCCAATTCTTCTATGCCATGATTCACAAATGTAGTATTTTACGGTGTCCCACAGGTGTCAATTGCTCTATTTGTACTTTCATAATGCTTTATCTTTATTGTTGTTTGATGAACGAATGACCACTAGTCCCAGGGTTTACTTGTGCTCTGTGAGAGAGAATGTTTTTATTTTATTTTTAGACAGAATGATAATAGGGAAGAACAAAGCTGGACTACAATATTAGGTAACAAACAAGGAATGATAGAGAAGTGGGCTGTGATGATAGATCTCTCGCTGTGTGGGCTATTGCTGGGTATAGGTGCAGTTTATTGCTATGTGGTGACTGATCATAGATGCAAACTCTTTCTGTGTGGTCTTGCCTTTCTATCCTGGCACTTGTGATTGTTAAGGGCTTTTGTTGGAGGGCTCTGCTGCTTAAGGCTGCAGTCCACCATGTCTGGACAGCCCTCTGAGCTCAGTGCAAAATGGCAGGCTCCTCTCACCTAGCAGGGCTTCCTGATCTTATTTGGAAGGTGTCCCTGAGCCTGGATGCCTGACTTATGTGTGAACTTTGACACAGATCCCTGCAAATGTACCCCCTCTGTTTTCCATATGATAATTATTCTACTCCAGTTGTATGGTAGGATCCTGCTGGCAAACTCAGATTAGGTGAATCCCCAGCTACTATCCTCATCCTATATATTCCCCCCACCCCGAAATAAAGTTAAACTGTCTCACTGAAGCTGATTCCAGAAAGCTATTTCTATGGCATTCACTGCATTCTGTACTCTGCTCATGGCTTCTGCTCCCTCCTCCCTTGTGGCCAATGATTTCCCAGAAGGAAGGAGAACCAAAGACTTCTGTTGAGAACTGAACCATAGTGGCATTTTATTTCCTATGTTGAACTATGTGTTCTTTGTTTTGCCATCAAAGGCTATTATTCATAGACTAGTCAGTTGGTGTTTTTCATGTTCATGTTTTCTGTTTAGATTTAACTCACCAGACTGTCGGGAAGCTTTCTGTTGGGCTCTTTGAAATGGTCTCTAGACTCTCTCTCCTTTTGTTCCTTTTTTTGTATGCTTCTTTTCACCCTTCACTTCTGAAACCAGTGTTTTTCTTAAGTATCTACCTCCAATAGCTGCTGTCCATCTATTCTCAAAGTATGCCTTTAAATCTATGGATGTGTGTGTGTGTGTGTGTGTGTGTGTGTGTGTGTGTGTGTGTGCCATCTTTCTATCTCCTAAAAACGTTTAGGGAGGCTGAGAGGTCCAATATCAAGATGGTAGTATCTAGTGTGGGCCTTTGTGTTTCATCAGAACAAGGGAAGAAGTCATGCATGTCTCATTTGTACTTTATTTTAGAGCTATATTACAAATAATTCTCCAATCAACAATACGATTTTACCCATCTCTATCCTAAAAAAAATGTCACTCATACAGAATCTAGACAGACAATAAGGAAGTTGTACATGATATATTTTGGAACAAGTAAAACAATATTGAACACACTTGCTTATAGGCCTCTATTTCACTTGAATGTTTTCTTATTTATCATCTGACTCTTTTATTTAGATTGTAAGGGGGATGTTTACTGTGTAGTAGAATTGGGAGATGTGATATATCCTGTAGAAAACATAAGACACTGAAATCCAATGTGTCTGGAGAAAACATATCGAAGTTCTTTATTAAGAGAGTAAAACAAAATCTTTTTAATAGGATTAGAGATGGATCTTACACAAAGAGTGTTTAGGAGAGAGCTATCAGAAGAAGTGAGACAGGTCTAAACCTGGGTCATGTGAAAGAACAAGTCATATAAATAGTGTGATAACCTCTAAACACACTCATTTTTTCTATAATTGACTTACCACACAATTTTCTTTTCTAGAACTGCACTGAACTGCAAATTTTGTAAGGGCACAAACTGTGAAATGAACCTAATCACTAGCTATCTATGAGGAAACTGGGAGAAGGCAGAAGGCACAAACCTAAACACAAGGTTTCTGCAAGGCATATTGGGAGAAAGGGTGAGGGTAAGTGCAAGTGCTGTCTAAATGAAGAGCCTGCAAAACTCTTTTTGAATTCATCAGCCCTGAAATGTTAGACAAGAAACATGCTCCAATGTCCTATGTAAATCACCCAAGAAACTTTATCCCTTCTTTGTAATAATCTCTCAAAGGGTTGTCAGTCGTTTTAACAATGCAATGGCATGATTTGTATGACTTTCTTACTCTCAGTGTCTTGAGTATTTTCTCTAATAGCACTGTGTCTAGTAACTTAGCAGATATACTTGACTCCAGTCTCCATTATGAGGTAACTTACCACCCATTACAGAGATTCAAGAGTTCTTATTTCCACAATCTTCCTATGTCTAGATAGTTGACATAACATAGGTATTTAAATAACAGGTGCCTTTGTCCTTGGGAAAGTTCATTGACCTTGATGTAGACTAGTTTTCTCATCTATAATATATGAATAACAGTAACAGTTACTTCAAAGTTTTGTCATAACAATTAGTAAAATAGTGTTCATTGAACACTGACTCAAAAAGGCAGGTGAACTTAACCTTCATTTATCTCTTCTGATCAATTTAGTTATTATATAAGATAATCTGTAGAGATCTCTAAATAACACATATTATCTAGTTAATCAACTACTTGTTTACATAATTCAATAATGTAAGAGAAAGTATAGATATGTGCTTGGAAAACACACATTAGGAACTAATTGAAATATGCAGTGTGCTTCTATTTCATTAAAGGTATGGAGAAAACCAGTCCCCTTTCAGCTCTGCTGAAATCATCAAAACTAGTAAGAAAGGAATTCTTTCATATGCAAACCCTCCTAGACTAATGATGAAATAATGTGTTAATAACCCAAATGTAATTTAAGAATATCTTAAGTCAGAAATGTATTGACACCTAACCTATCAAACATTACAGCTTAGCTTAGCCTACTTAAAAATCCACAACACATGCATAACCTCACTATTGAGTAAAACTGTCTGCCATAAGACTTGTTTGTACAATAAAGTGTTAAATATCTTATGCAATTTATTGAATGTCTCTTTGGGAAATATTGCATGACCTCCTGGATGACTGGGAGTCATAGCTTGCTGTGTTGCCTGGTCTCACAAGACTATATTACAAGAAAGGACCAAAATTCAAACAGTGTTTCAGTATTTCTACTGAAAGCATGTTATCATAAAGCCAAAAGATCAAGACAAACCATTACAAGTTAAGGATTATCTGTATTACTAAGCAGTAAAGGCTAACCCTTTCATACCCTGTGATTCAAGGAGGGCAGGCATTTCCTGAAGCTTTTTTGTCTCTACCTACATGTGGTTCGAGGTTGGAATTCTCTGCTATGGATTTCTGGGAGACAGTCATCAAATAGGGAAAAGTGGATGGCTTACTATTCTTTAAGTTCTGAGTCTTTAGCCTTTCCTTTAGACCTTGAAAGTTATTTTACTCTTATCTTTATTTTAAGTACATGATTTTATTTTTTTTAGCTGTAAAGGGAAGCAATGCAGATTCTCCATCCAGTGGGACCCTCATTTTGTTTTGTTACATGGAATGGTTGAGTCTAAGAGAAAGATATTCCCCTTTAAGAGGGTAATTCAGCTAGGACTGATGATGCACACCTTTAATCCCAGAACTGAAGCAGGAGGATCTCTGTGATTTTTTGAAACCAGTTTGGTTTAAGTGGTGATTTCAAGACCAGTTACAGTTACCCAGTAACATCTTGTCTCTAAAAAAATAAATAATAAATAATGGGGTGAGGGAAAAGGTGCTGTGGGATAATGTCTACATTGGTTTAATAAAACGCTGATTGGCCAGTAGCAAGGCAGGAAGTATAGGTGGGATAAGTAGACAAGGAGAATTCTGGGAAGAGGAAGGCTGAGTCAGGAGATGCCAGCCTGCACTGCAGGGAGCAGCATGTAATGGGACACAGGTAAAGCCACAGGACACATGGAAATATATAGATTAACAAAAATGGGCTGAGTTTAAGTATAATAGCTAGTCAATAGTGAGTTTGAGCTAATGGCCGAGCAGTTTTAATTAATATTAGCCTCTGTGTGTTTACTTGGGTCTGAGTGGCTGCAGACTGGGCGGGACACAGGAAAACTTTCAGCTACAAGAAGGAATAAAATTCAATGTAAATATAAAATGTTCATTTTCAGTATATTATTTTACCACAAAACATTTGTTATTTCCAGATGAATAAGAAATTGTTTTTCTTGTCTATTGCTATAGTTTTATATATAAAATCATCACCAAGTTCTTTGGTAAAGAACTTTCCATTGTCCAGGATCTTCTCATTCCCAGTTTTCTCTTTTAGTAGTCCAAGTAGGTGGAGCAAAAATATTTTATCCAGTATAATCTTTGGGAAGGGTTTATTCATGACTTTTCTAAACATTATCCAAATGCTCAATATTCATTTAATTTGTATTATACCTTCTTCCAATTTTTATTAAAAAAAATTTGCTGTAAGTCCTCTTAATCTTATTTTTAGAAAATACAAGATGGTAAAAAGATTTTACATCAAGAATGTTTATCTTCAACTTTTTTTCACCGAAAGAATTGACAACTAATGATATATGCTTACATATAAATTTTGCTTTAAAAATAAATAAAATTAAAATTAAAATTTTAATTTTAAAAATAAAGCCTTGTTCATCAAGGCTATGAAGTGTTGAATATCTTTATTCAGAATAGAATTCATAAAAATTGATGCTACTTTATTCATAAATAAATTAAACTAAATGCATAATTTTGATAAAAATCCACAAATACTTATTTTGGCAGTAAAGTTTTAGGGATACTTCTAATTCATGCAATATCTATAGTTAAGATGCTAAGTGTATGAAAGTTTCTATATACATAAATATAAAAAGCATATTAAGAAGCTCTGAGTAGGTCATGATAACATCACATAAAATCAAGGAATGCAGTTAGGGACTAAATTATTAAAAGTGAGACATGATGGCAAGAAAATTCATCAGATTACTAAGATTTGAAAACCTAATTGAGAGCTGAAAATGTAATACTTAAATGAATTAGAGACTATATTGAAAGGAGCAAGTATCTTTGTGCTAATGCCCAGAGAAACCAAATGAACTCCTTGACCTGCACATTTACATGACTTTGTATTAGCACATTTGCAGTGTGCAGAATGTTAATGTACTAGGAGTCAGCTCAGAGTCTTAAAGTATAAGTGAAGAATTCATTTTAAATATCAAACTTTTTTTATCATGTTGAAAAACAGTGATCTAGGATTTTCTTATTTCCAATCCTCTATCCCGCCTTGTTCAGTCTGTGTAGTACATGTTTTGCTTCTGAAAAATAAGACCCCTTTCTCTCTTTTTACTTTTAGAGATACTGTTTCATCCACAAAACCTATGAATATTAATTATTCAGAAAATGAAATTAAATTCTTGCAGCATATGCTTTCCAGATACTGAAAGAAATTTTTTCCTCAAAATGTAATATTCTAGGGAGGCAATAAGATGTCTCATCAAGTGTGAGCCACCAAGCTTGACAACCCGAGTTTGAACCCCAAGACCCTCAAAGTAGAGAGTGAGAAATGACTCCTGTGGGTAGTTATCCTCTGAGCTCTACATCTGCAATGTAGCACATGCCCAAGGACATCTCCTCAGCATCCCTCATTATCAATGCCATTCACTTTCCACATCAACAAAGGTATTTTTAGCATATTACAAAATTTATTTAGTGGATTTTGCTTAATATTTTAAAATAAAAGAACACAAATAAGTGTAGAATCAAAGATAAAAGATAAATAATATATCAGAACTCATCACTTGTAGGAATAATATATAATTTCATAAAGTTATTTAGTTTATAACAATAACAAGTTGTGATTTAACTGTACTATATAGGGTTTTGAAAAGTTCTTTCTTACAGGAAGAGCAGCACAAGATATGTTCAACTATTGCTACTCAAGTGTTTAACCTGTATCATACATTACACTGACTATTGCTTCTAAGAATTCTCTGCATTAGGTATTTATATTTTAATCATTATTTTTAGAACTTATATCCCTTAAGATTAATAACATTAATATGACAATGCTACAAAACTTAAAAAATGGTTTCAAACCAGAGCAAGACTCTAGATTAGATGTTAATAATATTACTTTACATTTTGTGTGGCTTAGGAATTATAAATAGATCTATTCCCTCATGCCCACATATTTACGTCTGGCATATGTCATTTCTCAAATTAATTAAAATACCAAGTACCTTAGAATATAAAGTTCCACATATCTGACAACAATGAGATTAAGGATAGCTTCACTAGATTTCAGAGCATCCCATTCTGAGTAAGTGATATAAGAACAAAACCAAAACTAGCCAGCATTGAATGGTAGTAGTGCTTAATTCAATGGTTAGCCTTTTATGCATAAAAATAATATTGAACATTTAATATGTGCATAGTAATTTTCTAGTGACTAATAGAGTGGAGGACATAGGGCAGATGCATTACTCATGATACATGAGTATGATTTTTTATTTCCAAAAGTTCAAAAGACAGTAACTACAACAACGTGCTGGGATGTGTCAGCATTACCATTTTTTAATGTGCATTTCATTCCTTAAATATCATGACTTCTAGAAAGAAACAGATGCCGTAGACTCACCAAATTGAATGAATAATTTTGATAAACGAACATGGCACAAATAGTGAAAAAGGAAAACAATATAGTCGAACCCATAACAACAGCAAAAAGACAGTATAAAAATCACCTTAGTGAGGTGGTAATTCTACAGCACTATGCCGCGAATGACAAAATAACTCTTCTCTAATAAGGCAGGTGGCCTCTGACATGTAACACACTTCCTGATTTCACGTTTCTAATATAGAAAATAGAAAAAAAAAACATTTGCAATCAATCATGGAAGTTTCATTTGGGCACAGAATCCTTCCAGACACTGTCCATTGTGACAGAAAGGAAGCAAAAGATACAAGAAGCAAGAACAAATGATAATTTACAGGGACATAATTTCCTCTTGCTCTGTAATCCTGCAGTAAATGATTCTTGCACTGTTTGCTGACATTCCCAGTGACTCCCACTTTCTGCTGACTGCATTAATTCATCAGGACTTACTGTATTCACTGTTCCTTATCTAAATGCAGAGCTGTGTTGACTGCTGGGGCCCACTTGTCCGCTACAGCTCTCACACAGGATGTGGACATGGGCATCTGTTTGCCTACAACAGTGATTACATATTAGAAAAAGGCCCCATGTGAGAAAGTTTTTATCCCAACTAGCAACAGTATTCAAAGTAAAAAGAAGCTGTATGGAATGGTGTAAAGGCAGTGACTTATTGAGTAACTGACAGCTGTAGTCTGCTTTCTTGGGACCAGGAGTCAGATTTTAGTGATCGTGGAATACTAGCATAAATCTTTGCAATTTAAGATCGCACTAATCACCTCAGAACCATTTATCAATGGATAAGGCTAAGAAATGTGGGCTAATACTGAGATTAAAGACTCTGCTAATGCAGATACTGGACTGTGTAATGTTTGATCCAGAGAATATGGTAAAAATCTATTTAGAATGAATGTGAGTGGAAACATAATAATGATGTTGGGCTGTGACTGTGGCAAACTGTCCTTGAACCAAATATTTATTATCTCCAAAATAATAGCAGTCAGTAGGCAAAGGAGCATTGCTAGTGATCTTTGCATGGGAAAACAGGGAAATTTTCATTCGCTTCATTGGTACAGTTTGAGATCTTGCCAGTTAGGGCTGTAGAAAGCTCAACATCTTGATAACCCTGGCTAATACTTACCCAGTTGCTTTTTGAAGTCAAAGATGATGTCCACTTCTGTCTTTTTCAGTTTACCTTCTCTAAGACCTACCACCATTCACACTCAAATGAACATAAATCATGATTATCTATGGCATCCTTTGTTCTTGATGTACTTATTGGGTGGGTGGGGGGGAGTGTGTATTTCTTTGTTTTTAGTGTATGAATGTACTGACTCTTGTATACCTTGTGGACATTGATGCAACAGTGACAGATAAAGATATTCTGGTTCCTTTACTCTATTGTTCTGGGGAGTCTTTCTCAGCTCTCTGACATTAGATGGGTTTGGAAGACTTTGACTTCACATGTGGTTATTGTTCTCAGAGTAAGAGCATCATTCCTACCCAGAACTACTTTCACAGAGGCTGAAACTCTGCCTGTTCTATGCTTTGTGCTCCTTAGAAAGTTCCCTTGCATCATTCAGCAAAGAGTTCCAAATCTTGCCTTTCACACAAGACAACTAACACTGGTGCTGGAGAAACAGGAGAGGAAGGAGAGTTAGAGCATCAACTATAATGTAAACTTGCTTTTGGAGAGCATAGACTGTTCAGTAGCCCTCACTTATATCACTTGATTCCATTATTATAGAGCAATTTACTATAAAAGAAGAGAATCTTGTTGTAGATCATACTTCAGATTCAGAGTTTTAATTACAGAGAAATATGCTTCCATTCTGAAGCCTGCAATTAATGCTACAATGGCACTCTGCCTTGTCAACTTTGTTGTGTAGGGAACATTTCCAGAATGCAGCAGACTTTCTGGCTGTGTCTTTTGTTTATTAAATACTTTATACTTTGACATTTAGAAATATCTGTTTGCTTGATTTCAGATGGCCATATATCACATAAAAGAAAATTACAAACGATTATAACTTTTCCCAAGTCAGGAGGAAATTCAATATAGTTCATTGTGCATTTTTTTTCCTGTGTAACATTAACTAATATATTGTATGACCCAATTGCCTTACTGATTCTGGTTTTCTAGCATCAGCCCTGATCATAACCCAGCTTAGTCATTTTGCCTCATGTTCTGACACTGTGCAACAAATTTGTAGGTTATTTTAATTTTTGAAAATTTAATTATATTAAAGATTATTTTAAGATTCTTACTAAGAAAAAACAGTGAGACATAATAAAATCAAGGATATGAAAGTGTAAATGATGTAAAGTCCTAGAAATGTGTATTACATGGTACTTTTCAGTATGAGTTCAAAGCTAACATAATGATTTATAGTGATGAAACAGGACACTGCTAATATGTCATTTTTTTCAGTCAAATACATCAAGTGAGGTGGAAATTGAACTTTGAAGCTTGTTTAACATTCTGCTTTTCAGCTTTATAGAGACAAAGAACAAAGGGAGAAATCTGCAACTGCAGAAGAACTGTAATATGATAAGACTGTCATCGGCTAAATATTTCATCTGTCCGCCCTCCACAAAAATGACATTGGTTTTAATACAGTAATTATTTGGCCAAGATACAGCCCTTATTTCAAAAATTCATTTCATATTTAGTCATATACTGTTCTCAGATAGAGACAGCATTGGCTTGGCACTGTTTTAGTAATATTTCTTTGAATCCTTTTGTTTGTGTCTGGTGGCAAGGGTTTGTTGTCATTTCTACACAGTGCTGAGAGACAAGGCAAAGAGTTTTTTTTTTTTCATCACTGAAGAAGGTATAGTGGTATGATGGATCTGGTTTAAAACTTTTACATTTAAAAATAAATTATACTTTAATTATCTACCTTAACTGATCCTTCACCAATACTCTTTTCACACTTATGAATATAGTTTTGGCATCTTTCCCACATTATTTAAGGTATCCCTGTGAATACCTAGTCATTTGTTAAGTACACATTCACTAATAATCCACTGAGTGTCAGACACAATTTTCTTCATACAAAATTAGATGTAACTATCAGAAAAAAAGAGTCATTAGGTGTCATTACTAATGCTGAATAGAAATGACACTGTAAGCTCATGGGTAAGAGACAAACCAAAGGCAAAACAGTTCTTGATAAACATTTCCATTTCAGTAGTCAGAACTACTGAGAAATTTAATTTGCTCCCAATAAATAATACTTGAGATGACAGGAAACAAAGTCCACAAAAATTATCAAATGCTTCTAATGACATGCAGCTTTGCAGGAGTGAATCATCCTAAGAACCTCTACAAATGAGCTCTCCAGCATGCTCGTAAGCTGTCAAGCTTGTCTTTCAAGGTTGAGCTTTGGCTCAGATGTGGACTCCTGCACTGTAAGACTTAACCTGCTCTGCAGGGCACAGCTGTCAATCTATCAGAGCCACACAGCTCTGACGTACACTTTACTTGGATTGCAGATAGTGTACTGTCAGTGGGAGTGTACATTAGATATTAGACCATAAAAACATTTCATTGTTGGAGTCCAATTTTATAAATGTCTCATCTATTATTTAAAGAACACAAGGAAATGATGATTGCACCCTCCTCCGTCTTGAAAAATACAATTTATTATTTATGCCAGATAAATAAAATGGTAATGTAATGAGCCTTTCTTTGAAACTAAGATTCTCTTTTATTTTATTTTATTTATTCTTTGCAGTGACTCTGTCTTTTTACTAAATTCATTCAATATTCCTTGAAAGAAGGTAGGGATGGGCCTAATTTTGAACTGATGAATCAAGGTGTAATTACTTAAATATGAAGGTAGGGATTTGCATTTTAAAAAAATCAAGGAGTGTGACTTGAGATAGACATTGGCACTTTGAAATAGTAAGGTCTTTGAGTTTTGCCCTTTTGAAAGTATGGCTTGATTTACTTACATTTCAAATGTCAAGATGTGCATATGTGTGATTTCCCATTCTTTATATATACCAAGCACATTAATTGAACTTTGTTACACTTGTGTATTATTAAGCACATTTATTGTACTTTTTTTGTATGTGTGTGCTAAGCTTCACTCTCCTTTATAATATCTTGTGTGCTTCCTAAAGATACTGAACTTCTCTTCTTTGCAACTGATACATGACTTGTGATTAGTCCATTACCTGACAACCACTGAGTATTAACAATAATCCATATAAATAAAAACTTAGTACTTTCAATCATAATTGTTTTCTCATAGGCAAGGAGTATCATTCTGTCAAAATTATGATCTCATCAGCATGATATGAAAAGTTTTGGCCTGAAATTGAAAGTCCATAAAAACATAAATAAATAGCATTATTTTCCCTTAATGCAGAAAGTGAAACTCAAGAAACATGTGAATATAGTAATATACCATTTTGCACTCAGATGTCAAACAGTACCGTTTAGCCATTTTACAGATAAAAAAATTCATTGTTACAAGTCCTTTTGCCAAAGAAAATGTATTCTTTTATTGTCTTTGAGATCACATGCTGTGTGCAATTATTTGAATAAATATTTAAATGAGATAGTCTGATTCATTTGGATAACTGTGTTAAAATTGCAATCTCCTCATTTTTTTTTTCTCTTTCTTGTATTAGGATCTCATTCTATAGCCCAGGCTGGCCCAGAACTTACCTTATAAGCTAAATTGACTTCAAATTTTGATAACTTCATCAATTATCTTGCCTGTGTCTTCTGAATTCCAGAATTAAATGAATAAACCACCTCCTGCTTTGTTTGTCAGTTGGCTTGTTTTCTTTTTGTGGCAAGGGGCACTGGACCCCTTGGGCTTGACACCCGCTACGCAGCTGCTGTGCCACTCAATGTCACCAGTCCTGCTTACCTTTTAAAGATGTTTTTCTAGGAAAGACCGATAAAAGATCAGAAGATGTAGGTATAGGATGAGTACAAAACAAAAATATGAGAGCTTTACATGGTGAATTATTTTGAAATTTGTTGATGATCTTTATAAAATCTTTGTAGCCATGTAGTAGCTGTTCTCTTAAACTTACTGAAACTGGGTCTCAGAAAATACTACTCAGTTAAAGATTCCCCCCATCTTCCTCCCTGACAACAAGATAACAATAGAGGAACCAGGGCTCATGTACAGTTTTGCTATTCAGATTTGATCATTTCCTGTCAGGGGGCTCATGTTTCAGCTGATGCACAGGCAAGTAGTGGAGGCCTTCATGTTCAAGCTCCAGTGAGAAGAAGGAAAAGAAGTTAACAAGGACCCTAAGGCTAGTGCCAGAGCTTAATCTGATGGTGTCAGAACTCTCACAAGCAGGTATTGGTATGTCTTCAGCACTTTACTCTTATCATTTCCATACCCTTAAATAGACACTTAGGTTTGATTGACACATTTCTCTACTCTTATATGAACGTTTTTTAAATTGAGCCTAAGAATTTTCAAACATTGATTTCTTTCTTTCACATCTTTTGTGAAGTCTCATCTTGAACCCCACATTCAAACCTGAGTTGGGAATTCCTTTCCATTGCTGATGGAGATTTTTAAACGTTTCAAGAACATGCTAAATGGTTACATTTTGACTGTATATCATTTCCACCCAAACACAAGGTCTTTTGATTTAGCCTGCATGAGCACCAAAGAAACAACATGCATGCCCAGAACTGTGATAAATGCTGAAGACACAAAGCTGATAGCAGCCATCTGCTTCTTTTTTTGAGACACACAGACTCCTGTAGAAGAAAAAGACACAGGACAGTCAATGAAGTATTGAGTGTTGAAACAAAGACTTATATTTGTTTTTAATATGTGTGGAGTCATTGAGGGTAAAGTAGCTTCACAATGAGAAAAATTGAACTTCTAATGTTGCTATTTGGTGAAAGATTCAGAATCTGCTTGGTGAAGTCAAAATAAACTAAACTAAATAAGTCAAAATAAGCAAAAGCTGCTGACAGCTCAAATTAGGTGCATGAGATGGTAGCACATGACTTGAAAAATAATTATAGGCCAGAGATGGAAGATTTTAAAATCTCATTTATTGTAGTATCTTCATATGTAAACTTCTCAGAATAAGTACTTTTTATTAAATACATTGATTCTTTTCAGGAACATCTTTATTAAGATGGACGTGCTAATCTCCTAAAATTGTGGTGTAAAGTTGTTTGAAAGAACTCTAGATTTACACTTTCCAAACATTGTTCTGATGTAAGTCAAACTTAGGAGCTAGTGCCTGGGGAATCGTAGAGCTATTTTAAGTGAGTAAGTCCCATGACGGAGAGTCACTTTTCTCCAGCAAAGTTGCCAGTGCTCCAGTGAGTGGCCCTACAGGCAACACTAGTGGAACTCAGTGGGCTCTGGAAAGAGGGCGGGAATGAAGTTGAGAGGGAGATGCAGCTCTGAGAAATTAGAGGAGGGAGTAGTGGGAAGTTGATGTACAAAATTCTAAAATAATTAATAAAAGGAGAAAAATTCTAGGTATGTACTTCTGTCAGTGGAATAAAGGGAACCCTGGAAAAAATCCAAGAGAGATGGGCTGGTTTTAATATTGGGAATTCAACCCCGAATATCCTCAATGGATTAGTGCTCCAAACTTCCAGGAACAGCTGTTTAGGAGCCACAAGTAAGCACACCATGACCTTACGCCTAGCCACAGGAACTGCTACTTAGAGCTGCTATTATCCCATGTGGAGCCCTCTCAGAAGCTGGCAACATCCCATAAGCACAAACAAACATCAGAGAGATGCCATTTCATAAGTAAGCATAAGCATTTGTGATCACAGTGGTAGGTCTGCTTGTCCACACTTATCTTGATGTTTATAGGAATTATTATTATAACCCTTTCTTGGCTATTCCTTCTCACAATGATAATCATTATCCAACTACTGTATATATGCATGAAACAGACATAACTTCCATCATTTGCTTACTTCTGGAACAACAGCTCAGTGACCATATACCTTCTTGACCACTGACTCCTTTTTTTTTTCTCTTCCACATCTTTTTATCCCTTTAAACTTGTGTGTTCTCTTTCCTTGCTATTTTGGCAACCAGAGTATCTTTTCTTCTTTCTTAAATGCATGGACCTCTGGCTGTGAGGGAATGGCAAGTTCCTTACACAATATTGTCCTTGCTCACTATCTTATGCTTCCCAGGCTTCTCTTCTATTTGCATATACCTAGTCTCAGAGGTATAGCTTCTCAACTACTCTTCTAGTAAAACTCATTTCTATTTCCCATAGTTTCTTCCTATGTGCATCCTTAGCAAGCTACAACCTTTCTGGATAAGCCTTGGATTCTACCCTCCATGGCTTCACGTAAACAGCCAAATAGTGATAGACAACACCTCAACAGTTGCTTCCCTTCAACCCAGTGAATATTTCTGAGGTTTCCCAGTCGATTTCTCTAGTAGGCCTCCTTTCTTTATTCCTGCAGATGCTTCTGTGACATGTCTCTGTCCAGCTTCAGTTAGGACTGCTATCCTGTTTTATCTGGAAAACTGCAACAGCCTACAGAGTATAGCTTCTAATATTCATCCCTAATAACCCTTCATCTATGGGCAGCAGAATGTAAAGTGGATTAGTATAATTATTTACAAATTTAACGACTTTTCACTGTACTTCAAAGAAAATCCAGTCTGTTTCTATAGCTATCTAGGAGCATCATGCCAGTCTTTCCATCCTCCTTAAACTAATGATTTTTTAATTACAATGATACTTTTTTTTCACATCTTTGAATATGCTCTGCCTTTCTTTGGGTACTTTGCTCTGCCTTAAGTGCATCTTGCCAATATTCTGTCTCCATGAAACACAATGGCCAGATTTCCCTTTTCCTTTGTCTCTCAGAAAACAAACAAACAAACAAACAAACAAACAAACAAAAAAAAAAAAACGAGTGCTTCTCTACTAGGCTTTCCTTGTCCCTAGTACTCCTAATACAATCTTTGACCTTTTAATCTTCTATATCAGTTTCATGCTTATTCCCTATATAATACTAAAATTAGGTGGCATTTGTTCCACTAGTGAAACTTTTAACTTTTTTTGTAAACAGTACTTTCCCCTTTTATTAGAAATATGAGCCAGAAGAGGACTGTTAAATATTTACCTTTTTGTGGGGTTTAACAGTTTTCTTATCTCTAATTTGGGTTTATGCATCACAACACAGCAGGCTGATGTACTAAAGGCAATTTGCCAGTGTGTGTGTGTGTGTGTGTGTGTGTGTGTGTGTACTGGATGAAATCCGTTCTTTTCTTCCACTATGTAGATACCAAGATAGGACTCCGTCTCCCGCTTAGGGCTTAGAGGCACTTTATCTGCTGAGCCATCCTGCCTGCCTAAGGCTATTTACACATGAATTTAAACCATAGAGTCTAAACATCTTGCTCTTTTAAAAATTTATTTATTTATTTTTTTTAATTTTATTTTATAATTTAATTTACTTTTACATATCAGCCACGGATTCCCTTGTTCTCTCCCTCCTGCCCCCCACCTTCCCCCTGGCCTACCCCCCATTCCCATCTCCTCCATGGCAAAGACTCCCCTGAGGATTGAGTTCAACTTGGTAGTTTCAGTCCAGGCAGCTCCAGTCCCCTCCTCCCAGGCTGAGCCAAGTGTCCCTGTATAAGCCCCAGGTTCCAAACAGCCAGCACATGCACTGAGGACAGGTCCAGGTCCCACTGCCTGGATGCCTCCCAAACAGATCAAGCTAATCAACTGTCTCACTTATCCAGAGGGCCTGATCCTGTTGGGGGCTCCTCAGCCATTGGTTCATAGTTCATGTGTTTCCATTCCTTTGGTTATTTGTCCCTGTGCTTTTTCCAACCTTGGTCTCAACAATTCTCGCTCATACAAACCCTCCTCTTTCTCACCAATTGGACTCCTGGAGCTCCACCTGGGGCCTGGCCGTGGATCTCTGCGTCTGGTTCCCTCAAACATTGGATGAGGTTTCTAGCACGACAATTAGGGTGTTTGGCCATCAAACCAGATGTAGGTCACCAGAGTAGGTCAGTTCGGGCTGTCTCTCGACCATTGCCAGTAGTCTATTGTGAAGGTATCCTTGTGGATTTCTGTGGACCTCTCTAGCACCCTGCTTCTTCCTATTCTCATGTGGTCTCCATTTACCATGGTCTCTTATTCCTTTTTCTCCCCCCTCTCTGTTCTTGATCCACCTGGGATCTCCTGCTCCCCCAAGCTCTCTTTCCCTTGACCCTTGCCCTTCATTAC
>CABHPQ010172445.1:13651-35616 GCA_902168405.1 Peromyscus aztecus
TCAGGTGTGAGCAGGGCCTTGTTCCCTTGGAGTCTTCTGGGGGTATCTTTGCCTGACTTTGTCCAGCTTCTAGGGACTGCAAGCAATTCTTGGCCTCTCTTCCTTACGGCCATGCAGCTCCGTTCTCTTGTGTCTGCACATGTGGTATTGAGTGTGTGTGTGTGTGTGTGTGTGTGTGTGTGTGTGTGTGGTGGGGGAAGTTTCCATGTGATTATTTTGCAAGGGCACCAGTTCAGGACCCAGCCTAGTCCAGCATGATCTCATCTTACTCGATCTCATCTGCAAAGACCCTGTTTCCTAATAAGGTCACAGTCAGATGCCCAGAGTTGTGACTGGGATATAGCTCCTGGGGAGACACAGTTCAACCCACAGTGTCAGCAGGGTGACCCTGGACAAGGGAAAGGTCCCTTCCATCACCATCTGATCTGTGCCACAGGTTGGGATGTGTCTACCCCACAGCCAACCAGCAGGTGTGGGGGTTGGGTCTTGCTCTTACAGGGCTCTGGAGTCTCCAGGGTTTTCTGAAAGCCCTTGGTGCAGACTGCAGTCCCTGCCCAGATCTGCAAGGCCAAGTCTGTATTTGGCTCAGACCCTCGGGGTTCCCTGTCCATGACAGTTGTTTGAAGGATGTACCTCTGGTCCTGATGCTGAGGTTTGATTCTCCTCTCTGCCTTGAACAAACCACCAGCAGCCGTTTCATTACCCCAAGTGGCTCAGCTACCCTCTACAATATTGTAGAGAAAGTGGGAGCCTCATCCCTGCCTCCAAGGAACATGAACTCAGTGGGAAGCACAGTGCATCTATGTGATGATCAGTTTGTGCCTGGGATGCAGCGCAAGTGGGATGTGGTACCCAGCTGGGAGTCTGACACCTAGGTGGGTCATCCACTCATCAGCCAGATTCATGGTTACCCAGGCAACCAGCTGATGCCCAGAGCCAGGAGAGCAGGACACCCACCTGGGTCTTGTTGTTTCCTTGGCAGCAGGAATAGCTACAGGGAGGCTGCCTATGGTGGTCACTTAGGAGGCTGAGAGCCTAAGCTGTGTCCTTTTACCAGACAAAGTACCCATCTCCCCAGGAGCTGGCTTCTCAGGCACACGTCAGCTGGGCTCGGCAGCTGACAGGAAGGGACAGCAGACATTGAGGAATGGAAGGCACAGGTTTTTAAAGTTGTTATTATTATATTTATTTTATGTGTATGGGTGTTTATTGCATATATGTCTGTGCCTGATGCCCACGTAGGCTAGAAGACAGCATCAGTCAGATCTCCTGGGATTGAAGTGAAGGTACAGAGGGTTGTGAACCACTATGTGGGTGCTGGGATTCAGGTCTCCTAGAAGAGGAGCCAGGGCTCTTAACTGCCGAGCCATCTCTCCAGCCCTGGGTTCACCCTACTTGATGGCGTGAGGTCACACACTCAGGTTACAAACTCGGATACCCTCCTTCTCCTGCTATGACTGGCTGTGTGGCTTAACCACTCAGCCTCCATTTTCTCATCTATAATGTGGGGGCTCACCTCCCCGGGGTACTGTTGAGATGACTGGGAAGATAGTTTACTCGGTAAAGCTTGTCTTGCAAACTTGGAGACCCGAGTTCAAATCCCCGAACTCATGTGAAAAAGCCAGGCATGGTGGTGTGCTCTTGAAATCCCAATGCTGACAGTTGAATTCCTACTTGCTCGCTTGGCATGTTCCGGGCCAGTGAGCGACACTATCTCAGCAAACAAGATGGACAGCTCCTGAAGAGTGACACCCAAGACTGGCCTCTGGCCTCCACTTGTACCCTCACACGTATGGGTACCTACACAAGCACACAAGAAGATAACGCGTTAGGTATCGAGTACAGAGCCTGACCAGTACAGAGCCCTCCAAAAGGCAGAGCAAAGGCCTTCTAGTGAAGTGTCATCACAACCTCATTGCCCTACAGCTGCTCCTGTCTAGGGAGTAGCCATTGTTATCTCACTGGTAGCATCGCTGGAGTGCGTTATGTCCCCTCCCTGTCCCCCACACCTGAAAAACAAAAATGGATGAATTCCTCTACTGATGAGTGGGGCCAGCAGTGACTGCTGGCCAAATCTAGGTCCCCTGAAAGACCCACATGGTTCAGCAGAAGTCACAGGATGGCCATCCAGATGTTTGCAGAGAGCAGAGGCAGAGATGGGAACAGCCCAGCACCTATCAATGGACAAGTAGCTCAGCGGCAGTTGACTTGGTCCCACGATGAATTCCACATCCTGAGAAGGAATGAATATTGACAATCACTGGGGTGCCTGTCAACTATGAGGCCATCTTGCTGAGTGGAAAAAGCCTGGCTCAAAAGGCCATGTGTTTGTATGACTCCAGTTCCGTGACTTGTCCAGAAACCAGAAGGAGACTAGCTGTTGGAGGGGAAGAGGCGTTGACTGTTGGAGGTCCTCAGTTTCCTTTGGGATGACAGCTATGCATGATGTGCTACAGAACTATATGCTTCAGGATGCTTGGCGGTTCATTGGTGTCTTGACTTCCACCTTGATAACGGACATGTATGTACAACAAAGACAGCAGGGCTCACTCTCAGACTCGGAGCCCCCAGACAGCCAGGGTCACAGGCTTTCTCAGCTATCTGTTGGCTTTCTGTTGCTGTGACAAACACCATGACCAAAAGTCACTCGGGGAGGAAAGGGTTTATTTCATCTTTCAAGCCTGCGGCAAAGGAAGGATCTTCATCAGAGAGAAACAGAGTATTCACCTTAGTCTTCAAATATTTCTAGATCAGAAGGGCCCACCTTCTGATAAAAGCAACTTGCATTTATAGCATTTTAATGCTTTTATTAGCTTACTAATTATACATGATGGTGAGCTTCATTATGACATTTCATACATGTCTATGATATGTCTAGAAGACTGTGTGTCTGCCCGCCCCAACATCCACAGCCCACAGCAAGTGTAGAGTCAGGACAGGGGTGTAATCAGCCTGCCTTTCTCACTGGGTGTGCAAGGGACTCTGGGGACCACCACATAAATTAGTAACTTTTCCTGTCACTGTGATAGAGTGAGTACCTGACAGGAACAGCTTCAGGGAGGAGAGGTTTGTTCAGGCTCAGAGCCCCTCATGAGGAATCACACATGACAGCAGACAGGTGGTAGCTGCTTATGACATGATGCCAACTAGGGAGTAAAGAGACAGGGCCAGAAGCAGAGTCCACCTGCAGCCTTCATGCCCCACCCTTAACCACCTGCTTCCAGCATCCAGAAGGTCTTGCCAACTCCGCAAACAGCTCCAGCACCTGAGGACCGAGTGTTCAAACACATGAGTCTGTGGGGGACATTTCACTGTGAAACCACACTTTGGAGGAAAAGCCTGAGGATGGGGTACCTGTTTAGGCCTGTCCATCCTGCACCCCGTCACTCATATGTAAGAGGATTGCTTTGAATGTGGCCCAACACAAAAGTGCTAACATTATAATGGGCATGTGTGCGTGTGTGTGTGTGTGTGTGTGTGTGTGTGTGTGTGTGTGTGTGTGTGTGTAGGTGCCAGTGTCTTGTTGCAGTGTCAAAAGGTTGGACACACCTACTAGCTGGGGGCTTGGAGAACCCATGTTCCCTATGGAAGGAGGCAGATAGAGGCTGTGTCCTTGTGCTGAGCACAGTGCTGTCTGCTCTATGGCTGGACCTTGGGCATGGTGACAGGGGCATGGCACTGCCCCATAGCTCTTTCTGTGGTGACAACAGTGTCCTCCATCTGCACCGTCTGGTGTAGTGGCCACTAGCAGCTGCAGAGCGACTGCATGGCTGAGAAGCTGCCTTCCACTTAAATTTCATTCTAATTAAGTTGACTGTCAGAAGCCCCCTGGGGCCGGTAGCTTTCAGACAGGCCAGGCAACTCCATGCAGGACCTGGAAATAAAGTGTCAAAGCCAGTCCACATCCTCCCTAGCTTGCTAAGCTCCATCTCCGTAGGGACGTCCTCCCCTCCGCAGCTCCTCAGAGTACCCGTGACAAGTGACGAGGAGCATGCGTACTTGTGGGCATGCGAGCCTCAGAGGCTGCAGCAGGCAGCAGCGCTGTGTGGCCCCCATCCTTGGGAAAAGCGTTTCCAGTACATTCTGAGCCACACCCCTCCTGGTGAGGGGAGGGACACCCACCTGATGACAGCTTGTCTCCTGTGAAAGAGCTAAGAGGCTCCACTCTCTCAGGCGTGAGAACCCCAGTGTCTTGTGCCTGCCTCTGCCACAGGAGCAGTTTCCAGAGAGATGGCTGGTGTTGCCCAGGTAACGTCCCTTCCTTGATAAGCAGAGAGGGTGAGGACAGCCATGGAGTGACTGGCTCTGCCAGAAGGGAAGCAGGAGGCTCTGCCTGCTGGTTCTGTTTATTGTTGGCTGGGGGCACTTTGCCACAAATGCTGAGAGCCTTTCTTAGTCTTGTCTGCTCTGGACCACTCCCTCCTAAGATTGGTAGGTGATGTTATCTATCTGTAGTTGTGTAGCCAGGAAGTAGATTAAGTGCTTCATGGGTGTTCTTTCATGGAGAATCCCAGCAAGCCTTTGGAAGTAGTTACCGTTTTACTGCTTTGCGGATGAGGGATTGCAGTCAAACAATAATAGACTGTAAATCCCAGGGCCTGTCTGCTCTTCTTACCAGTCTCCTTAGGACTTAGCATAATACTTGGCACGTTATGATAGAAGGCTTCACATAATCTTTGTTGGATGGGGGTAGTAAGTAGGTAGGTGGTGGGTGAGTGGGCAGATGGGCAAGTGAATAGATGGGTGAAGGATGGATGGATATATGAGTAAGTGGATGGTGGGGATGGATGGATGAGTGCATAAACTTTTGGGTGAAAGATGGGTAGGTAAGTGAGTGATAGATGGCTAGGTGAATGAGTAGGTAAATAGGTAGATGGGTATGGATGGATAAGTCAATGAATGGGCAGATAAATGAAGACTAAGTAGATGGTAGATAGAAAGGTGAATGGGTGAGTGGATAGACAGATGAATAGGTGGATAGATGGGTAAATGCATGAGTGGGTGGGTGAAGAATAGGTAGATAAATACCTGATGGATGGATGAATGGGTAGATGGTAGAAATAGAGTTTAAATTTGAGCTGAAATCTGCTTATTGCAAAACCCATACTCTTAACAGGCCATGCTTGCTGCCTTTGGCTTTGTCTGCTCACCTGTATCTTCCTAGATGGCATTATATATATTTTAAAAATAGCTTATTTGAGGTATAAGTTACATGGCATTAAGATTAGCCATCGTAAGTCTGCAGCTTGATGGTTTTAGTAAATTTATGGCTTGACCAACTGTGTGTCTTATGTCTGACGTCTGTCACTAGACACAGTGGCCATGAGGTGATCTAGGCTGTCGCAAGATGCATTCATTCTCTTTTTCAATTTTTTTCCCCACATTTCCAGGGTGGCTCCACCACATTGACTTTGTTCATGGACACTCATGTACTTAATATCTCTGTGGGACTTGGCTTTTCTTTTTTCTCTGGCAGATTTCTAGAAACAGAATCGCTGAGCTATGCGGTCAGTGCGTGCTTGGCATCTTCAGACTGCCAAACAGTCAGGGACATAGCTCAGTGGTAAGAACACGTGCAAGATCCTGGGTTTGATTCCCAAGAATCAAACAAGAAGGCGGGAGGCAGGGACTTGAATGATTGTGCCATGTGTGGCTGTACGTTTTTTACTTAACAAGAGCCATGCTCAGGGATTGGTGTGACCACATCCTTGCCGACATTTGATATTGCCTGTCTTTCCCATCACAGGGGGCGTGAAATGGTATCTCTGTATTTCCACAGGAGCTTGTAATGGCGAGCATCAAAACCATATTGTTTGGTTGCCTTGCTTTTTGTTGTTTTGTTTTGACACACGGTCTCAAGTTGTCTGGGCTGGGCTTGAACTCTTACATCGCCAAAGAGGACCTTGAGTTACTGCTCCTCCTGCCTCCCCCCACAGTGCTGGTGTGACAGTTGTGTGTGCCACCATGACCAGCTGTGAGCATCTCTCTGTGCGCCTACTCCCAAACTTGGATCTGACTCATGAGCCAGGGCTTGTCAAGGCACTGTTGATGCAGGGCCAGGTGGCGGCTCTTTGGGGCTCTGAGGGCCACACTCCATTTCTGTGGCACGTTCTCTTTGCTTTGAATTTTACAACTCTTAGAAAACCCATAGGGCCATGTTTCGGCATCATGGTATACAAACAGCCAAGCCTGGGTTTGAACATGGGCTTCATATTGTCAGCCCCCACACTAAGTGAAGCCTTATAATAACATCAGTCATGTGCCCAGCCATAAGACAGCTTCAGGACCCTTGTCTCCCCTCCACAACTCATGGCTCCTGGCAGAGCAGACTCAGTGGGAAGACTGTTGCCTCTAGGGAGCTAGGATTCCAGAAGTGGCCTCATCCTAGCCCCCACCATGACTCACCGCCCGCTGAGCTCATCAGAGGGATGATTCTAACATGTCACCTGGGGCGTGGCTAAGGACCTGGAACCCTGGATGGTCTGCTCCACCCACTCCCTGCCTGCAGCATCATTACCCTCCTACCTACTGCTCCTGCCATTCCCTCTCCTACTTCTCACCCACTAATCACCTGTGTCCAGCCCGTGGGTTTATTCCTGACCCTTACCCTGCCACCAAGCATCCTTGACACCTCTTCAGTGTCTCTTGGCTGACCCATCCTGCCTCTCCCCTTGACACTACTGGCCCCGAGGGCTGGGATGGAAAGAGTGAGGCCTTTAGAGACTCTGCAGCCGTTTTGACTCGTGCCAGTTTGAGTCTCTATGGCTGCTTGGCTTTAGGCTGGCTGCTTCTCCTTCCTGGCTGTGACAGTCTTGTGAATTGGGATTCCAACGGTCCTACAGCAGATGCTATGGCCGCTCTGTCCTGCTCACGGCATCATCTACTTTTGCAGGCTGCTCACCATGGACACCATGACTGTGCCTGAATGGTTGTGGCCCTGAGACCATCTTGGCTCAGGCTCCAGAAAGGCATCAGTTGTTAGACTTAAGGAAACATGTGGATCTGTGGCCTCTGCTCCCTGAATTGCCGGCAAATCTGCCTGAGTTTGAAAGCCCCTAGCAGGATTGAATTTCTGCTACTCACGTAGATGACCTTGCCAGGTGCCCATATCATCAGGGTAGAAGGTGCCCCCTTACTGGCTGTTGTCCCCTCCTCCAAAAGTCTTAAAATTTTGTTTTTTTTTTTTTATTTATGTTTTTACGTACAGAGACAAGCATGATCTGTTTCATTGGGTAGATGATCAGGAACAATCCATTCAAGGTCACTTAAGTCCATCTTGGCAAAGCCCATGCCCTTCTAGATTGGACTGGTGGTTAGAGCAGATGCGGCATGGTGAGAACTCTGGCAGAACTTCCGTGGGTGGCGCCAGCGGAGCTGCTGGCGACCCGTCTTGCCTTCAGATGGACAGTGAGGAGAAAGGCCTCCCCATCTCTTTCTCACCCTCTGCACCAACGTCTCCTTTCACTGCTTTGCCAATCATAAGTTACTTGAACTCAGTCCCTTGTCTGAGAATCTGTTTGCAGGATGCTCTGACCTGGGCCGGGGGTCCAGTTCCTAGGGTCTTAGAACTGAACCAGACAGTGCTCATCAGAACCTAGCTAGCAGTGTGCCTACTTCTGTCCTTTGCTAACTGAATGTTGGCCCTTGGCACGGCCTTGGCACCGTGTCTGAACGCTGTCTCTGAAGGCAGTGTCCCTCAGCTAAAAGGAAGGCCTGTCAGCACCACGGGTTGGTCTCTGAAGCCAGTTTGCCTCTGGCATCCTTCCTCTGTCTCTATGGCAGTGGTCCTCAGCCTTTTAATACAGTTCCTTATGTCATGGTGACAGCCTCCCTCAACTGTAAAATTATTTTTGTTGTTACTTTGTAAATTTGCCACTATTGTGAATAGTAATGTAAATGTCTCATATGTGGGCCCTGTGCTGAGAACCACTGCGCTGTGGTGTCTGTTCTGAAAGCTTTCCATGGCTGCCCACCTCATAGGCTGGTTATATTTTGCAGAGTTCCTGTTTGAAATAGGGTCTCTTTGTAGCCCATGATGGCCTCAGACGCGCGTGCACGCGTGTGTGCATATGTGTGCGTGCGTGTGTGCATATGTGTGTGTGTGCGCGTGCGTGCGTGTGTGTGTGTGTGTGTGTGTGTGTGTGTGTGTTGCGTGAGAGAGACTTGGGAGGGGAGGGAGGGAGGGAGAGGGAGAGAGAGGCTGGAGCTCGCTGACTCAGCCAGGATTGGCTGGCCAGCAAGCCCCAAGGATCCTCCTGTCTCCCCTCCAGCGCTGGGATTATAGGCACATGCCACCGTTCATGCTGGCCCAGTAAGCATTTTACCAGATGAGCCATCTCATGGCAGACCCGTGGTCTCTGGCTCCCAAATGAGTGCTTGGATTACACACATGTGGCACCACAGCCAGCCATGTTGTGCAGAGTTTATATGAGGGTTGGCCTTGACCGTGCTTGCCACATATATTAATGATGGCTATTTCTGGGTTGTAGGATCCCCCCCCCCTTGTGCTTTTCAGTATGGTTTCAATTTTTTTTTAAATGAGTGAACATCATCTTTACAGAAATAATTAAGTAATTATTCTTTCAAACATAATAGCTTGCAGAAGGATTTATGGGAACTTCCACTCTGCACAAGTGGGATGACCTGGGGATGGATTGTCTTGGTGATCCTCATTGTGTGACGAAACTTTTAAAAAATAATTTGTCGGTCTTTGACAAGGACATGGTTTTCTAGTACACACTGAAACCCGAGAGTCCGGAGCTCAGGGGACGATCAGTCAACAGCCTCGAGGGAAACACCAGTGACAGGTCCAGAGAAGCCTGTGTAGACCTGGGTGTATACATCTTGTCATTAAAATAATGGAGTTAGGGACGCACTCATGGCCACCCTCTTCACCAGCACAAAACATTTGTCGCTGGGGTGCTCGGGCCCCAGCAGAACTCGCCACGCTTACTCCATCCTCAGAGCATGGAAGTCTGTGGACGTTCCTGATTCTCTTCCACCCCTGGCACTGTGCACGGTGCTGCTTTCACTTCTGCAGCCCGGCGTCAGCCTCCAAGGAGTGCTGTGGAGAACCGGGGACTCCAGCACAGAGCCCTGAGGTCAAGGAGGAGGGAGGGGAGAGGGGAGTGGGGCAAGGTGACAGACGAAAGAACTAGAGTGAAGAAAGAAGGAATGATGGGGGGGTGGGCATTTAAAAATGCCACAGGGAGCTGGGCGTGGTGGCACACACCTGTAGTGCCACTTGGACGGCGGAGGCAGGAAGATGAGCAGTTGGAGGTTAACCTGGACCGCCTAGCAAGTTCCAGGCCATCCTGGGTTGCTTGACACCCTCAACAAAACAAAAAAACACCCCGTAGATACAAGTTATGCATAGATACAAGTTAGGTGGCAGGAGGGGGGTCAACCAGCAGGTAGGTAGCACCAGGAAAGCGCAGAGTGAGAAAAAGGACGGAGAATGCCGTTTGTGTCCCTGTGGGCTGTTAAGTCTTTGAAAGAGACAAATTATGTATCAGAGTTTCATTCATATTGGATGTTCTGTCTGGAGTGTGTGTGTGTGTGTGTGTGTGTGTCTGTGTGTGTGTGTGTGTGTGTGTGTGTAACTTCATAAAGGAAATGAACTATGTGGGACTAAGATTACTTACTGAGGCTGGGAGGCATTTCTCTAATACCTCCTACATCCTAATTTATGGATGTGGGACCTAGGGCCCTTCGGGTGAAATAATTTCTAAAAAGAACCATTCTCACCCTGGTTCCATCCCCATCCTGTTGGATTGGGGATGTGCGCCCCCCCCCCTCCCCCTCATCTCCCAATACTTCCTTTTCAGCCCAGGTCCTCAAATCATTTTATAATTCTTAATTCAGAAGTGGCACAGTAGGGCCCCTCCCCTTCTCTTTCCCCTTTCCCCATTCAGTCTTTGGCTCAGAGGTTGTGGCATGTCACCCCATCTGGCTGCTGGCACAGGGTGCGGTGACTCTAAGATTAGGCTCCCCCCACACCCCCAGCCCCAGCCCCCGAGGAGCAAGGAGTTTAGCACTAAGTGCTGAAGCTCGTTCTGCCCGAGAGTCCCAGCAAGCAGGGCGGCGCAGGAGCAGGCAGGCAGCCACAGAGACAGAGATGGGAGGGGAGCGCTTGGCTTGGACCTCCGCCCTTCAAGGCCTCTGTTTCCATGATGTCAGAGAGGCGGAACTAACGGTGCCTCAAATCCAGGAGGCTGCAGCCCCTGCCCTGCATTCGGGTTTGGAGGCTGCGCCGACGACTGAGGTGAGCATGCCTCTGGCTTCCTCGCCTGGCTTCCTCGGGCCGTCCTGGACTCAGTCCCTACCTGGCTGGAGCTGAGTTCTGGCCTTCATCCTGACCATCCTGTTCTTTGCCAGGAGACCTCACAGGGTCTGCACAGGCACAAATGCTGCTCATAGGAATCCTTCCGTGGGCCGGGAACATTCCCACTCTGACCGTGCGTGGCGGCGACTTGGGGACTGAGTTTGGCGGAAGACACGATCTAAAAGAATAGTCTCCCAATTCCTTTTTATGTGTCATCGGGAACAGGGTGGGAAATTGCTGTTCCGGCGGCGCTCGGAGCCTGCCTGTCTGCAGACGCACCCTTGACCTTGGATGGAGCCTGTTTCTTTCTTCATGCATCCATTTCCTTTTGGGGAAGAGCTCAGTCCAGGTTGACAACTTCCCAGGGCCTCTTCACCCACCCACCCCCACCGGGGAGATTTCTTTGATCATCTTGAGTCTTTTGGCTAAATTGGTGATGTACCCCCCTCTTCTCTCTCCACCCAGAAAAAGATTTACAAATACAAGAAAGTCCTGAGTAACCCAAGCCGCTGGGAGGTTGTCTTGAAGGAGATACGGACACTGGTGGACATGGCCCTCACGTCCCCACTCCAGGATGATTCCATCAACCAGGCGCCACTGGAAATCGTCTCAAAACTGCTCTCGGAGGTAAGATGCACCCTCAGCTTGACGTGGCCCCCTCCTTCCTCCTTTAAGTTGTCTGTCTTCACCCCATCTTGTTGCCAGCCCCATCTGAGTGAGCAGGAGAGAGATCTACCCATGGTGTGCCATCCCCCTGTGGTTACTAAAGAAACCAGTGTTTCCCACCAAGCTTTGAGGACATTGAGAGTGAGGCTCGCTGGCTCCAGTTGCCTCCAGCCTGTTTGGAGGTATAGGGTGACTATGGCCTCTGCTAAGTCCTATGTCAGACCCAAGATTTGGATGGTGGCTCTGACAGCAGCCGCTGCAGCTACCATGGTCAAGTGCCAACTTGGTGGTCCTCTAACGCCCTAGATCAGTGGTGCTCAACCTTCCGATTTCTGTGACACTGTAATACAGTTCTTCCTGTTGTGGTGACCCCAACTACAAAATTATTTTCATTGCTACTTCGTAACTGTAATTTTTCTACCGTTATGAATCGTAGTGTAAATATCTGATATGCAGGATATCTGATATGTGACCCTCCCGCCCCAAAGGAGTCGAGAACCAGGTTGAGAAGTGCTACCATAGAGGTCACCCCACACTCAGTTCTCGACAGTATCCAGGCTGGAGACACAGGCCAGGCAGACCCTGTGAATGGGTTGTTTGATTCCCCCAAAGGGGTCACCACCCACAGGTTGAGAGAGCCCTAGATGAACCTCCCATCCTGCTCTGTCCAGCGAAGCAGTATCTCATTCTGGTTTTGTCCGGCCCTTGTCAGCTTTCTGTTCCGTTCACCCCCAGCTGTCCATACCCAGCTGCACACAGATAGGCATTGTTTGCCTCGCTCAAACGTTTTAAAGACCAGACGGTGTGCGTGATGCAGGTGGTGGCAGGAAATTGTCATACATATATGAAATTGTGAAACAATAAAACAAGGCAAAAAAGTAGTAAAAAAAAAAGAATCTGATTTCAGCACAATGGCCATTTCCAGGTTCTCTTTAAAGACGGAAAATCTGGCTACATCGGGCAGCTAGTGCTACTCAGCATCCTGTTCCGGGCTGGCTAGCGCCGTCCACTTTGCCAGGCAGCCCTGTGCTAGAGCTGTGCCAACTGCCAGGCGTGGTTATGGACAGTGGAATAACACCAAGCCGCTGCCCTCGCAGCCCATGTTCCATCAGGGGCTGCAGCAGTCATGGAGAGGCATCATCCGTTAGCCCCAAGCGAGTTGAGGGAGTATTCCCAAACTCCACGGCAACCCACTGGGATCTGTGCACTGCCCTCAGCGCTGTTTCCTGCACTCTGCAAATAGCCACACTGCTCTCGTTTATGCGCCCTGCCTGGCCCCTGGGGATGCGAGGGTTGCTGGCTCCCTGTTTAAAATAGTCACCGTCTGAGTGATGTCTCCATCCCTCTCTCTGGAGAGTACCGTCCCCTTGTGTCGCAGTTCACTCCCGTGCATGCTCCCTTCAAACTCCTGAATACGCCATCCCCCTTTCTCCACTGTCCTAGGCTGGCCACCACCGTGTAGCCCAGGAACTCGGGGCCTCTCTGATGCAGAATGCTGGGGGTCCCTCCCCTAGAGGAGCTGGGTGAGGTGGAAAGTGGTGGCAGATAGGCAAGCGGGGTGGATACACAGCTGGGAGCGAGCTTCGTTCTGTAGAGGGCCGTGTGCTGGTGGGAATCACAGTTGAGGTTCCAAATCTCAGGGCTTCCTGCCCAGTGTCCAGCCCTGAGTTCAGGCTTCTAATCCAAAGTGAGGGGAAGATGCTCACCTTTCAGAAGCCAGGCAGGTAGATGTCCAGTTGTTTAATAGTGATTTTAAAGTTGATCTGATTAAAAAAACAACTTGAAGAAGGGCTTATTTGGGTATGCAGATCGAAGGTGTGGTCCGCCGTGGTAGGGAAGGCATGGGAGCAAGAGCCTGAGGCAGCTGGACACACTGCATCCCCTGGCAGGAAGCAGAGAGAGAGAGATGCCGGTGCTCAGCTCACTTTGTCCTTTTTATTCAGCCCTGGACCCTAGCCCAGAGATGGTGCTGCCCGTTTAGGGTGGGTCTTCCTATCTCAATTAACCCAAATTAGAAACTCTCTCACAGACATGTCCAGATTTTTGTTTCCATGGTGATTCTAAATCTTAGCAAGTTGTTGTTGATCACCAAGGACACAGCTGACTAGGGACCACCCCCAGGTCCACCCAGTGACCAGGCTCACGTCGCATGTAGGAGCTGAGATCACCTGTAATCTCCTTGGGAGGTGGAGCCCGAAGATCCAGAGTTCACTTCCATCTTCGCTGACAATAGTGAGTTCCAAGCCAGTCTGGGCTACGTGAGACCCTATCTCAGAAACAAACAGACGAAACCAAACAAACAAACAAATGATTTCTGGAGTGATGGCTCAGTGGTTAAGATCACTTGCTGCTCTTGCAGAGGACCCAGGTTCAGTTCCCAGCCACTACATGAAAGCTCACAGCTGTGCACATACATACATACATGCAGGCAGAACACTGATACACCTAGAATAAATTTATCTTTTTAAAAAACCCCCAAACCTACAAAAACTATGTAGGGAGAAGTCTCCTTGTCCAGTGAACAGGCTGTGCACACCTGAGTCTTCTCAGAGAGCTGTATAGGTGCCCACACAGCCCAGTGTCGGGAACTGCCACAGGGTTGGTGCTATAGCTCTGTGCAGAAATAAAAGCTTTGAGCTCAGGGCAGACAGAGCTTCGGGTCCCCGTTCCAACACTGTTTCCTTGTGCATCGGGTTGGTGGCTGTGCTGTGATAAGCCCCAAGTAACTCATTAGTCAGCGGGTCGTCAAAAAAAAGCACCTGTCGTCATAAATCAGGGGCTGGCAAGATGGCCCGGAGGAATAAAGGCCTTTGGTGCCAAGCCTGATGACTCACGTTAGGTCTCGAGTCTACCTGGCAGAAGGAGAAAACCAACTCCCGCGAGTTGTCCTCTGACCCCCACCATACTTGGTGCCGTGGCATGCGCGCATACCCGCGTACGAAATGAGGAAATGTGATAGAGAAGGTTTTCAAAGTGAAAATGAAGCAGAATCCGTGTGGACCAAGCACAAAGCTCGTCGCCTCCGTAAGGGAAGAGCGGAGCTGGCTTTCGTCTGCTGTGACTCAGAGTGACTAGTGTTTTTTAACAGTTCACTAGAAACAGGCTTCACAGAAGGATAAAGGGATTACAGTCAGAGAAACACCCTTCTGCTTGTCCTAGACACCCAAGATGGCGGGAGGCCCCTGCTTGGTGCTTAGACGCTGGCCCTCCCTCCTGTACCCCGGATTGCTGGGACAAAGGCAGATGTCCGGCTTGGTAGCTTTCCTTCGGCTTCAGCTGGTGCAGGCCTGCTCCATGCCCCTGCTCCCATCAGTCTGTTGTGATGGTAGGGCAAGGGTCCCGCCTCATGCCAACTCTCAGCTCCAAATGTGGCTGTTAAGAAATGCAAGTGGGGGGCTGGAGAGATGGCCCAGAGGTTAAGAGCACTGGCTGCTCTTCCAGAGGTCCTGAGTTCAATTCCCAGCAACCACGTGGTGGCTCACAACCATCTGAAATGAGATCTGTTGCCCTCTTCTGGCGTGCAGGCATAACATGCAGGCAGAACACTAACACTGTATATGTAATAAATAAATAAACTTTAAAAAAAGAAAAGAAGCCATTGTGCTGTAAGCCTGTATTTAAGACCTCCTCCCCACTTCAATAAATGACATTCGGCGTTTAAAATTAATATATATATATATATATATATATATAATTGAATGAGTACTGCGAATGTAATCTATGAATACCACAAATGTGATTAATATCATGAGTGTAATTAATGAATATCATGAGTGCAATTTAAAAAATAAATAAATAAACATACGCATATATAGTGAAAAAAATAAAAAATAAAAAATTCTGCCATTTTTTTAAAAAAAAAAAAAGAAAAGAAAAGAAGGAAGAAAGAAATGCAAGTGGACACTGGTGACAGCCCGTGCCTTCCAGAAGAGACACAGTTGACAGGTGTAAAAGAGAACAGCAGGTGCTTTGAATTTTCCCATGATTCCTACCTTTTCCTCCGTACTCGCAGGAAGGCAACGATACAGGCAGTTTAACAGACTCCAGATCCAGGAGGGGAAAAAAGACCAAAAAACAAAGCAAATTTATTAACTTAGTTTTGTTTTAGACATCCACTGTCACATGTGTGTTTAGCTGGAACATCTCGGGGGCACTCGTGGTACATCAGTGTTCCTTGGGGGCCTACTTTGAGAACAACCGGAATAACATATTGATCTAAAATAAAAGGTTTACCCAGCGCTGAGTGGAGACTCACAAAAGGTCTGTTTTCTTCCTTGTGTGTCATGAACCCGCCCTCTGGTTCTAAGCACTGTTAGAGCTAAGTCTGAATCCTCAGACGGCAGCCCCATGAGGTGCAGGTATCAAGACCCCCATTTGCCAAAGTGGTAACTGAGTCTTGACAAGACATGAGTCACCCCAGGCCACAGAGCTGTGAGATGTGGGCAGGAAGCTCAGCGTTCCCTTTGCCTGCTGTTCTGGTTTCCATTCTGTGGCTGTGATAAAGCATCCTGACCAGAAGTAACTTAGGAAATGAAAGGGTTTATATCAGCTTACAGGTTGCAGTCAGTCATTGAGGGAAGTCAAGGCAGGGACTCAGGAACTTGAAGCAGAAACCACAGAGGAACTCTGCATGCTGGCTCTCTCAGGCTTGTGCTCAGCTAGCTTTTGACACAGCCCAGGACTGTCTGTATAGGGCATGTTGCCGCTCACGGTGGGCTGTGCCCTCCTACATCAATCAACAGTCAAATTGAGACGGTCCCTACAGACATGCCCACAGGTCAATCCGGGCTGTGTTAAATTGACAATTTAAGTTAACGAAGATGTACCCACTTTCCTGCCCTGTCCCAGAGATGGCCTGATGTGTTGAATGAAGAAGTGGCTGGGGGAGGGGGTTGGGGAGCACTGAAAATGTTTTGCCGTGCTGTGGATCCTTGGGACCAAGTGCCGGGTTTTGATGACTGTGCTTTCCTTCTTTCTCTGTCCTTTAGAACACAAACCTGACCACCCAGGAGCACGAGAATATCATTGTGGTAAGTTGCCTTGACGACCTCCCTCCCATTCCCTCATCCCTCTAACGGCCCCCGCCCGGTGCCCAGTCTGAGATTCTTCTTAAAGCACCAGGCTGCACCACAGCCCCGGCCATTGACAGGTCACTTTGCTGCCCACTCCCCATCCTGCCTCAGTATGCAACACAGAGCATAGCTGACTGGATATGGGCATGATGGTCAGTCTTTGGGCTTCACTGCGAGCAGCTCTCTGTCACCCTCTCATTCCCAAGTCTCCAGGGAGGTGTGACTTTCACTTGCAGCCATCACCCTGTTACTGGCCAGGTAAACCCTCTCTTTCTTGCCCCGGTTTTGTCCCCTAATTAATCCGTGACTAAACCCCTCTAGTACACACAGTAAGATAATCTTTCTCAGAATTCAGCAGCGTTCTAAGCACCTTTGGGTAAAATATTTTCCTGGGCCATTTTAAGCTCTGAGACGTTGTAATGAAAAGGAAAGAATTGGGATTGCACGTGTGTCCTGCTCTGTTACCCGAGTCCACAAATGGTAGGCGCCACCCTGCCGTCACAAATTCATCTGTCGCAGGAAGACAAATGGATGGGATCGCTGCAAAATAGAGGTCTGTAGTGTGGGGAGTGGAGTGACAGAATCCTGAGAGAGCACCAGGAAGTCTTCCAGGGCAGTGACATCTGAGCTGGGCTTTGAAGCATCAATAGGAGTTTGCCAGATGAGTAAAGGCATCCTGGGAAGAGCAAACAGCTGTATGGTGCAGAGGTTAAAGCAATATGGTATACCGTGGAAGGTTCAGCATTGCTAGAGCATAAAGTATAAGGGAGCAGGAAGCTGGGAAACAGAGCTAGCATTGGAGGTGAAGCCGTACACTGGTCCGGAGAGAACAGGGTGAGCCTGTGAGGAGAGGCTGCAGCTTTGGGAGTAACATGCTAGGCCTGGTATCCCTCGGGCTTACCCAGCCCAGCCAAGCCCTGTGTGCACATCAGGAGGTGAGCTGCTGGCTTTTCACAGCTCCGTGGGATCAGGAGCACTTTTTCCCCTGGTCTGGCACCTGGTGCATACTTTCTCCTGATGTCCTCTCAGTGAGTCAGCTTGTGCAGCAGAGCTTCACAAACCCCAGCTCTGTCCCACCAGAGGCTGGCCCTGCCATTGAGGACTTGCTTTGTGGATTCCAGGTCCTCAGCAGATCAGTCATGATTAAAAGCGTGCCTCAGTCGAGGCCAGGGGTGGTTATGGATGGTGGAAGGTCATAGGGGAGAGCCAGCTGGTCCTGTTTGCCGTTCGGGCTGCTTCCAGAACCAGGTTGTCTTGAAGTGTGGGAGAGTGTCACTTCAGGGAAAGGCAGTTAGAGAAAGGACCAGTGTGCACAAAGACAGTGGTGAGACCAGCTGGGTCAGTGCCAGCCTGAGCGAATGCTGCAGAGGAGAGATTGTGTCCCGGGTCCTTCTAGGTACCATGGTCTGGAGGGAGGATGAGACTCTGGCACACATAGAAGCCTTAGGGAGAAGTTTATTGTGAGGAACCTGGCTAAAATGGCCACATTAAGGCCTGTGTCGCCATCGCCCGCGCCCCCCCCCCCAGTCTATAGGAGTGCAGCACCACCCCCCATCCCCCCAGCAGAGGCACAAGGGCTCGCACACACATCCTGCACTGGCCCGCTTTCCATGCTGGTGAAGAAAGCAGACTTAATGCTAACATGGGTTCAAGCTCAGAGAATCTAGACCTGGCTGTGGCAATTACTTGAAGAACTTTAAAAAAAAAATTTTTTTAAATTATTACTTTATGTGTATGGGTGTTTTGCCTGTGTGTGTTTATGTGTGTGGGTGTTTTGCCTGCATGTCTGTCTGTGTACCATGTGCCGGCAGTGCTAATGGAAGTCAGAAGAGCCCATTGGATCCCCTGAGTTACAGATGGTTGTGAGCCACCATGTTGTTGCTGGGAACTGAACCTGGTCCTCTGCAAGAGCAGCCATCTCTTTAGCCTGGGTGAAAAAATTTTAGTGTTATTAAAAACAGTTGTCCTTGGGCTAGACCTTAGCGGTTATCAACCTGTGGGTCTCGACCCTTTGCGGAGTTGGAACAACCCTTTCACAGAATTTGCTTATCAGATACCCTGCACAACTGATATTTACATTATGTTTCATAACAGTAGCAAAATTACAGTTATGAAGTAGCAACGAAATAATGAATGGTTGGAGATCCCCAGTACATGAGGACCTGTGTTAAAGGGTCACAGCATCAGGGAGGCTGAGAGCCACGGGGCTAGAGCGATGGCTGAGCAGTTCAAAGCCCTTGTTACTCTTTCAGAGGACCCAGTTTCAAGTCCCAGTTCCCATGGTGGCTCACAACCATCCGTAACTCTAGGCACTCATGTGGTACCCATTCCTACGCACCTGGGGCACTTCGCTAGCATGTGCAAGGTCCTGGGTTCAATTCCCAGCACCACCAAAAAAACAGAAAGGGGGAAAAAAACGTTCAAGATAGTAAAAAATAGTCACCCTCGGGACCTGTGGGTGATTTGAGGACCTCTGAGGATGTCAGATTCTACAAGTGTCTAAGTCTCTGGTGGAAGACAGGATGGCATTGACACATAACCTCTGCACATCCTCCTGTGTTACCTCATCTCTAGATTTTAGACCATCTGGTACAATGTGAACAGGTGCCGGCTGCCCCATGGTAGTGCCTTGGAGACAATGGCAGAAGTCTCTACTTTCTGTCCAGACACAGTTTTTTTTTTTTCCCCCTCCAAATATTTTGAACCATGGTTGTTGAATGCAGAGATGAGGGGCCCACAGATAGAAGACTGACTTAGATATTACTAGTATTTCGCTGTGCTGTTGTTGTTGTTGTTGTTGTTAAGTAGGCTTTTGAGCCAAGCCTAGTGGCACAGGTGTATTTTCCTAGCTACTTAGAAGACTGAGGCAGAAGGATCGCAAGTTCGAAGCCTGCCTGGGCTACATAATGAGTTCAAAACAGTCTGGCCAATTTAATGAGACTTTTCTGGAAATGAAAAAATAAAAAGGGGGCTGCAGCATTGGCTCAGTGGTAGAGCCCCAGCCTAGAGTGCCCCAGTGAGGGACTGGGCATGTGGCTCAGTGGTAGAGCCCCAGCCTAGAGTGTCCCAGTGAGGGACTGGGCATGTGGCTCAGTGGTAGAGCACTTACCTTCCACTAAAGTGGGTGAAGGCCTAGATTTTCTATCCTTAGAACTAAAAAAAGGAGGGGGAGATAGCTTTGCCCTTCTCCCGTTACCATTTTAAGGGACTGTTTACACACAGTAACGGCTTCTGGCAAGGGTCTTGTCCTTCATGAGAGCAGTGTGACAAGGGACGTGTTCCACATCTGTCTCCCCACCTGTCAGTGCAGCCTGGAGATCCTTTCAGGTCTTTCTGTAAATGTCTTGCTCAAACGCCTTTCCCTCTGCGTAGTGACATCTGCAGAGGGAAATTCCTCATTTTGAAGGTACCCTGGGCATTGTCAAGAGTGCGACAATTCTTCCTCTCTGGCCTTCACTCTCAAGAGGCCTTTGGAACAGAAATATCTCTAAGTGTACCAGGTACCCCTTGGGGCCAGTTCACCCTCATGAGACCTACTTTCATAAAGATGCCTCTAGGAAGCATGTCCAACCTTTTGACATCCTGGCACAGCATTGGCATCTGCAAAATTCATGCTCAGGAGCCGTGTGTTGAGTTACCAAAATAATTACCCCAAAACCTCCATGTTTTAAACTTACTTACTGTGTATACGCCGTGGTGTACGCGAGGAGGTCAGCAGGCAACTCGAACCGGTTCACTGGTCCCTGGACCTGTGGGTCCCTGGAACCAAACTCAGGTCATGAAGCTTGCACAGCAATCCCTTAACCCTCCAAGCATCTCACCAGCTCTGTGGGTAATGTTTTGAAGTTTGTGATTTTGTGAACTGCATTCGTAGTGATCCAAGGGCTGCAATCTGGACATGCTTGTTATTTTTATTTAACTGCTGTCCTTTCCAGTCCAGTGGCTTCAGTGCTCAGACTCCATAAAATGCCAGTTTGGTGCCTTTCTCATGGGCTGCTCCGGATTCTCTGAGCCATCCTACCTAACATGCCAAGCAAAGGGCCTGGCTTCTAGAAAGATTCTGCAAAAAAAAAAAAAAAAAAAAAAAAAAAAAAAAAAAAAATGAGAGCTTGCTTATTGATTATATCAATATATTTAAATACAAAATATATTAAATACATAATATACTTTATGACCAGCCGAGACCTGGCAAACTCCCTGACGCACAGTCTCTTTATCTGTACCCGTGGGCCTAAGGATCAGATGAGGTTATGACTTGGCCTTGGCACTTGACCGCTGCTGTCAGCGCTAAACCATCCCCCCACCCCCTCTGTAATTCACTTCCATTAGGAAGGAGGCCTGGCATGAAGGGACTAGAGGGACCCAACCCAAGGGGACCACACCCTGCCCTGCACTGGTACCCGGGTAGAACATGGGCAGTGCCTCGTGAGCAGAGAAGGGGCCTCCCATCCTGTTGCTGCCGCTGTGACCCGAAGCCTTCTTTTGTTTAATGAGCAGGGCTGTGCTGGGTTGTCTGGCCCTGGGGTGGAGAGTTGGGCACGGTCCGCTTCCGGGAGGCAGAGGAAAGACAGCCGATAACTGAGGCAGTGACCGGGCTGGTCGGGTCACAGGGAGGCCTACCACTGCCTGCCATATCATGCTGTCCTCATTGCCTGATTTCTCCTTCAACCTCGTCCTTGTCCCCATCCTCTGGTCTGTTCCATGGTAATGTGAGGAGTGAGGCTGTCTATACCTAGAGTGAACAGTAACCGACACATGAGGTCGCCAGAGTGGCTCCGAGTCCTGGTTCTGCTGCCTGCTAGCTGTGCACCACCCTAGGCCCGTGCCTTCGCCTCTCCAAACTCGGCCTTCCATTCTCAGTGGATCAGTACAAACTCCTGCGTGTGGACGAGTCACACAGTTGAGGTCAAGCAGGCTGGCGTAGGGCACGGAAGACCACCATTGCGAACGCTGTCCTTCTGTCATCTACATGGCAGTTGCTCCGTGTCGGGGTGGGATGGTGAGAGGTGGGACTTGCCCTGCACTGGCCTGGGCACCCCTGACTTCAGTTGCTGAGACTGCCCAGCTCAGAAATGGAGCCAGAAGGACAAGGTGATAATCTTTTTTTTTTTTTCCCTTCCAAAAATCATTGGTATTGTGTCAGTTGAAATGGAAGGTGTCACCTGTGGCTGGTGGCCACCATGCTGGATAGGACTAGACAGAAGAGAAGAGGTCTGAGCACAGCTCTGCCTGTTGGTCTGAGTGGTAGCTACTGCTGCTCTGTCTGTCAAGATGACTTCCTCTCAGAGGACTGCCCACCTGAGTACCCAGTCACCAGCAATCTCAGTCTTTTAATTCCTCCTCTCTGGTACCAGGCATTGAACCTGGGGCCTCACACATACTAAGTAAGCACCCTGTCACCGAGCTGCATCTTAACACTTTTTTATTGTAACTTGTTTGTTTTTGTTTTTGTTTTGTCGAGACAGGGTTTCTCTGTGTAGTTTTGGTGCCTATCCTGGAACTCGCTCTGTAGACCAGGCTGGCCTCGAACTCACAGAGATCCACCCGGCTTATAACTTGTTATTTTAACATAAAGTCTTGATGTCCAGGTGCCCAGGCTGTCCTCAGACTCACTCTGTAGCTCAGTCTGACCCTCCAGTTCCAGACCCCTGCCTCAGCCTCTTCAGCAGCTGGGATGACTCCTGGACCTGGCTCACCTTCTCTGCAGTCTTTTCCGCACTACCCCTAGAGCCAGCCAGACCGTAGTGTTACACAGCAGACCCCAAGGAGACTTGGGCTGCACTTGAGACAAAGCCACTTGCTCCTGTGGTCTTGTTACTAGGAGGGGGCAAGACCAGGATTTCAGCCAGGACTCTGCCCAGCCTGTGTGCTCATCCCTAAGGTTGGTGCCAGGAGCCCAGCCA